>ML385971.1:577-217704 GCA_005239525.1 Nicotiana knightiana
AACCCTGGAATATTTGTCTCTACTGAATACATCACAATAATTCTTGTCACTTGATAATTAGTATTTCATAGAATTTTAGTATAGAATGGTATATCTCTGATTTTTTATTGGCTTGATTAAATAACGATTAGAGTGATTTAGCAAGTACTTTACACAAGTCTCTGTGGGTACGATATCTGGACTTAAAATCCTATATTACTTGTCGACCACGTACACTTGCGTGTGCATTGGGAAATCAACCAACAATTTCCCTTGTTAAATTGTTGTTTATGTTATTTAGCACAAGGGTACATGTCGTGCCATGTTTATGTTATTTAGCACGAGGGGACATTCCGTGCCATGTTATGTTATGTTAGCACGAGGGGACATTCTGTGCCATGTTTATGTTATTTAGAACGAGGGGACATTCTGTGCCATGTTATGCTATGTTAGCACGAGGGGGACATTCTGTGCCATGTTTATGTTATTTAGCACGAGGGGACATTTCGTGCCATGTTATGTTATGTTAGCACGAGGGGATATTCCGTGCCGTGTTATGTTATTTTAGCACGAGCGGACATTCTATGCCGTATTTATGCATTATTATTTCTGTTGTTCTTGTTGTTCCTGTTTGCTATTTACTGCATTTATTGGCAAGATTTGATATTCCTCCTACACTGCATGGCAATTTCTGAGTTACAGACTGAGTTCCGGTGGATAAATCTTGAGGGGATTTTGATCAAGGAATTTTATCGAAAAGTATTATTGAAAAAGCAATGATTTTGAAATGATTATATTTGAATGACTTTGACATTGAAGGTATATTTGAAAAGCACTAGACTTGCCTAAAATGATATTTGGAAGTCGTTATTCGGAAAGCATTGTTGAGAAATTTCGTATTTTGAAAGAAACTATGTTTTACGTAATTCTCTCTAATAAATATAGTTATATCTACCTTTGGAGAAAGTCTGTTTTCAAAGGAGACTCTTCCATACCCCAAATGATTTTATTTCCAAAAGTTTTTCATATGAACTGTTGTTTAAAGGTTTTTCCACTAGTTTATGAATTTTTAATGGCTAAGGCCCGATGTGAACAAACCGACGTGGAGTTGAGTTATTGACGTTCTCGATTGTATTGTGTTTCCTTTCGATTCGTCTTGTTTTGATGTCCATCTCTCTGTGTATTTTTGTATTGTTTCGTGATTGATTTCTGTAATTTCCTTCCGCTTTATATTTTCATTGTTGTAAATTATTCAGTGAATTAGATAGATGCAATGTTTGTTCATTTCTATATTCATGTTATTTATTGTGTAGACCAGTGGTGTCTTGACTAGTCCTCATCACTACTCCACCGAGGTTAGTCTTGATACTTACTGGGCACCGCTGTGGTGTGCTCATACTACATTTCTGCATATTTTTGTGTGAAGATCCAGGTATATATTGTAGTAGCCGTGTGGATGATTGCCGAAGAGACTCAAGGTAACCTGTTGCTGCATTCGCAGGTGTCGGAGTCACCTTCTTCATATTTATTTATACAATGTTGTATTTATTTCCAAACAGTTGTACTTAGAAGTTGTAGAAGATTCGTAGAGCTTATGACTTGTATTATCAATTTTTGGAAAAGTTTGTACATTCTGTTGAGATTCTATATCGAGAATATTAGTTTTCCTTTATTATTGTGGTTATTCAGTAACTGCTAGGCTTACCTAGTCCCTAAGACTAGGTGCCATCACGATACCCAATGGAGGAAAATTTGGGTCGTGACAATTTCTTAACAACAACCACAAACAATCAAATCACAAGAGTTCTTCATTACAAGTAACACAAGTTCATATCAACAATTTGCTATTTGAGCTCAAGGCACAATGACTCTCACCAAGCAGTAATTCATGTACACGGTATTTCCATAATCGTTCAACTCACTTACATCATTTCACAATACACTTTTTCATTACTTACCACGCACGGTTTTTAGCCATCATATACATTCCCACACTTGGGCACATTAACGTTCTTTCACTCATTAACACATACTTTTATATCGATACCCTCGAGCATTTACGAGCTTTGCACATAATAAGATATGCACATCAAAACACTTTTCACAATCTCATATAGCACGGTAGTATGTCAATCAACTAGGACAATCATAGAATAGAATCTTACGTCTCAACACGTTTGAACAATAAATTCACATATTTTCAAACAAGTTACACATACCGAATGCCCGGACCCAACAAGAGGATTCTACAAACGTTAAAGTTAGCCATACATACCTGGGGTCGAAATCCCTTTTTAACTTTTACTCACAAATCACCGAACCGGTTAGTACAGTCAATCTATTTCACAATTAAACATATTCAACTCAGAATTGGAAATCATACATACTATTTTAACTCTTTTAAGCATTTTATTGAACGCTAGATGATCCCATTAGATTACCACCCCTTCTTTGTGAATTATTCCCCAACCCTCTCCCCCTTTTCTATATTAAGAACTTTTACCCACATGCATGCATGGGTTTGACCTCCATTTTCAAGACCCATCCTATGTGTTTTATTCTTAATTAAGATCTGAGATCTTTGGGGAAAAAATGGGGTGAAGACTTACCTCTTTGAGTGAAGAAGATAACCCTAACTCGATAGATTCCGGGCTTGAGCGACTTTGAAGAATCGATTTTGATGAAGAACTTTCTCTCTCAAGAACCCTCTCTCCCTTCTCTGTATTTTTGCTCAGAAATCAGTTAAAAATGAAGGGGAGAGGTGTTTTAATGAACTTGAGGTCAGGTTTTAAAATAAGAAAAATAGAAGTCCGATACTGTAATGTGGTCAGGAATGCAATCACGTCCTGACATGCGGTCCGCAGAATCGACCGCAGAATGGCCCTCAAGATGGGCAAAAATTTAAAACACATTGTGCAGGTATGTGACCACTATGCGGTCCGCATACACGTTATGCGATCGCATAGTGCTTCGCATATCCTCCCTCACCAAAATCAATGGGCAAGAATGCGACAACTATGCGGTCCGCAGAACCAACATGCGATCGCATTTTGGACCGCATAGTTGTCCTCAAATTGGGCAGTGATTCTGCCCATGTATGCGACCACTATGCGGTCCGCATACACGTTATGCGATTGCATAGTACGTTGCATAACACCTACTTTCTAGAAGATTTTATTCTTTAACTTCCGGGTACTTTTCACTCAAATTAGGTCCGTTTTAAAAATTCCCATAGTAAAAACAACTCGGGGACTCATTCCGCAATTATTTTGAACAAGAAAATTTTACGGGTCTTTACATCATCCCCACCTTTAAAGCATTCGTCCTCGAATGAGGATTTTTGAAATCAATTAGTTTTGAAAGCATGATATGTAAGCTTTCGGATTTTCACTAACTCCAATATTTCAGAAAAATATCGCCAGAGTTTCCTCTGTAATTAGGCCTATCTACCTGTCAGAGAGCCCCCAAAACACATTTCTAAGTATCATTATACAGTTTGTTATTCAATAACTTGCACGCAATGTTGTTACCTCAACAAATTGTATATACTCAATTACTCTAACAACTACACATAGTTCTTTCTTCTTATACTAATAATTTGCACATGATTCACATTCTTGCACATAACTTGGTCATTTTAATGAGTACCATACAACCCAATCACCTCAATACACCATCTTCTTTTCAATTAATCATTACCGACCTACATTACTATTAATCACTTGCATGACACATACGTTCCACAAAACTTTCATTTACTTCAAGGATTGCACACTACCCAAATAGTAACAACAGGTTCAGTTTTAGCACACATTGGGAAGTTACTACAATAAAACAATTAGGGGAAAACAGGGTGCTTTTGCACAAAACTGGGCATAGAATATAATATGCTTAGAGATGACAGTTCGGACGATCAGTACTAGACTTATTCAAACAAATGGGGATATTTCTCTTTCATCTCATTTTCCACTTCCCACGTGGCTTCCTCTATGCGCTGACTTTGCCACAATACTTTAACTTAAGCAATTTCTTTGTTCCTCAATCTACAGACTTGTCTATGAAGAATCGCAACCGGAACCTCTTCATATGATAATTCTTCGTTAACCTCAATAGTCTCAACCGACACGATGTCTAATGGATCTCCAATCACTTTCTTCAACATAGACATGTGGAACACCGGGTGCACTAATGACAATTCAGGGGGTAATTCCAACCTATAAGCCACTTGTCCCATCCTTTGAGCAATTCTATATGGACCGACATACCTTTGGAAATCATGCATATAATTTGAACTCTTTTAAGCATTTTATCCAACGCTAGGCGACACCATTAGATTACCACCCCTTCTTTGTGAATTTTACCCCAACCCTCTCCCCTTTTTCTTGATTAAGATGTTTTACCCACATGCATGCATGGGTTTGAACTCCATTTTCAAGACCCATCCTATGTGTTTTATTCTTAATTAAAATCTGAGAACTTTGAGAAAAAAAATAGGGTGAAGACTTACCTCTTTGAGTGAAGAAGATAACCCTAACTCGATAGATTCTGGGCTTGGCCGACTTTGAAGAATCAATTTTGATGAAGAACTTTCTCTCTCAAGAATCCTCTCTCCCTTCTCTCTATTTTTGCTCAGAAATCAGTTAAAAATGAAGGGGAGGGGTGTTTTAAAACTGGGGGTCGAGTTTTTAAATCAGAAAAATAGAAGTCCGGCACCGGAATGCGGTCAGGAATACGATTGCATTCCTGACATGCGGTCCGCAGAATCAACCGCAGAATTGCCCTCAAGATGGGCCAAAATTTAAAACACACTGTGCAGGTATTCGGCCACTATGCGGTCCGCATACACGTTATGTGATCGCATAGTGCGTCGCATAACCTCCCTCACCAAAATCAATGGGCAAGAATGCTACAACTATGCGGTCCGCAGAACCAACATGCGATCGCATTTTGGACCGAATAGTTATCCTCAAATTGGGTAGTGATTCTGCCCATGTATTCGAGCACTATGCGGTCCGTATACACGTTATGCGATCACATAGTGCGTCATATAATGCCTACTTTCTGGAAAATTTTATTCTTTAAGTCCCGGGGTACTTTTTACTCAAATTAGGTTCGTTTTAAAAATTTCCACAGTAAAAACAACTCGAGGACTCATTCGGGCATTATTTTGAACAACAAAATTTTACGGGTCTTTACATCCCTAGAACCAAAAACCTAGCTTTTAGTGTAAAAGGAATCGGTCAATAATGATAGTAAAACACATTTTTTTTAAGGAAACATACCAAACAAACACAAAATCACTTCAGATCTGAAGAGATCTAAATAGAATCAAAGGGAAAATACCTAGGTTCATGAAAATAAACAGAGTTGAATCAAATCTGGGTTGAATCAGAGATTTGAAACCACAAAAACATGATATCCTTAGTACTCACAGACATCACAGTGAACATAGAAAAATTAGTCGAGAAAAGGAGAGACTTTGAACCAAATTTGGTTCGAGTCTCTCGAGATCCCATCAAGTAACGTGAAAATCTTAATACCAGTAGGGAGATGATGTCGGATAAGGCCTGAAATCGAAGGAGAACCCCATGAATCAACGGAATATCAGCGACATCGGTCTAGGGTTAGAGGGGGGGGTGAGAGAGAAGAGAGGGAAGAAAAGGATCGACGGGGTAGGGTATAGGTTGGGGTGTAATTAAAAATGGAAGGTGAATCGTAGACCGTTGATCTTCTGAAATCAACGACTAGGATTAAATCTGGTTGGGGCGGGTTATGGGTACGGGTTATTGGGTTATAATAGTTGGGTTTGGGTACTGGGTTATGTGTTGGTTTAATTGGGCTGATAGTTGTTGGGCTGGGGTCCGAAAATTCAATTGAAAGAGGCTATATTTTAAATACCCACTTAATTTAATAAAATAATTTATAAAACTAGTTAATAATGATAAAAATGCTATTTGTGTATTAAAATGATTTAAAATAATTAATTAATATTATAAAAATATAAAAAGTCATTTTACGTGTAAAATAAAGTAATTATGCACACATAGGCTATTATTGCAAAGTTATTGCAATTATAACCTAAAGATGTAATGTAATTATCAATAAAATAATTAAATATTACTATAAATATAAAATGATAAAATTAGGCAATAAAATTATTATAAAATCATTTGTGATGCAATTAGTAATTATTTAGATAATAAAATGATAGAATAAATTAATTAAATATCTTTCAAAATTACAGAAAATTATGAAAAAATACTAATTGATGCTCATGCATTATTTTGAAAATATATATGGGAAAAATTGGGTATCAATAGCTGCCCCTCTTTGCCCGGGAAGGATGAAAGAGTTATCGGGTAAAGATATGACGGCCAATTTTGACCGAATAGAGTGATCTGAGAGATATAGGCCGCACTATGGCTCCCGAGCTGCCTATATATCCCTGGTTTTACAGGAATCAGGCCGCGTGTAGTTCTGGATCCACTAGTGAGATAAACCGATGAAGTTATCACAAGGACTGACACAAGGTTTCAAATAGGTGAAACAGTTATGGTGAGCGGTCAGGTTTGAAGTAATTTGGAGGAACTGGCGCGGGATTTATCCAGTTGGGATAACGGTTACTCACTAGTTCACCTGCAAATAAAAAGATGTACTACAAGCATATGCGCATAAATATGCGTAGATTTAGACATGATGCAAATTCCCTTCAGACCATGAAAATTGTCTTTGGACGATTGAGGATGACGTCGTTAGACCATAATGTCCCGAGCCATGAATTGTGCAGTAAGGGATTCTCCAGCCATTAAATGATATTCTCGGGCCATGAAAATGGTGCATCCGAACCATCACGCCTTTGAATAATGATGTGTAAGTTTGATAGATCCTCAGGCCATGTCATGATGTCTTCCGGCTATGAGGATGGTGCCTTTAGACAATGACGCCTTCAGAAAATTTGGCTATATTTCAGTCTATGGGTGCAAAGATATGATGCTAGAAGCAACAAGATAGGGCTTAGTCTTGTGTGAAATTTAGGGTAGAGCTTAGCCCGAGAGTAGGGAACGATGCAAGGGCGAGATAATGCTTGTCTCGTGCGAGATTCGGTACAATGCTTAGTACCATGAAAAAAGAAGGCAGTGCTTAGCCTTATGCAAGTAGAGAGGCAGGGCTTGGCCTCATGCAAGGATTAAGACAGGGCTTAATCTCATGCAAAGAGAAGGCAGTGCTTAGCGTTATGCAAGTATGGAGGCATGGCTTAGCCTCATGCAGGGATTGAGACAGGGCTTAGTCCCATGCAAAGAGAAGGCAATGCTTACCCTTATGCAAGTAGGGAAACAGTGCTTAGCCTCATGCAGTGATTGAGACAAGGCTTAGTCTCATGCAAAGAGAAGGCATCGCTTAGCCTTATGCAAGTAGGGAGGCAAGGCTTAGCCTCATGCAGGGATTGAGATAGGTCCTTGTGTCACGACCCAAAATCCCAACTCACGGGATCGTGATGACGCCTAACAACACACTTGCTAGGCAAGCCAATGTTAGAACTTGATTATCCATTTTCCTTTGAATATTTACTTAAACACAGTGAGAAAATTTAAAATAAACTAAATATAATAATTTCCAATCAATGTAATCAGGAATAATATTCAATATGATGAAACGAACCACGAACTAAAACCAACTATATAATTACCCAGGGTCTGGTGTCACAATTCACGAACTACTAAAGAGTACTACAAATAATGGGCTGAAAGAATTATGTATCTATTTATGAATGTAATAAAATAGTGTCTATAAATTTAAGAGAAAAATCCAGGAATCTGCGGAAGCCAGCAGATCTACCTCGTGTCTCTGAAGGATGATGTCAGCTACTAAAATCTCCTAACTCTGGCCGGTACCTGGATCTGCACAAAAGAGTGCAGAGTGTAGTATCAGTACAACCGACCTCATGTACTGAGTAAGCGCCGAGCCTAACCTCGACGAAGTACTAACGAGGCTAAGGGGGGGCAATAATAATATAAGCTGTGACAATCTATATATAATACAGCAAGAAGGAAATATAATAATAAACTAAATAACTAGTAAATTGCAATAGTAAATAAAAAAAGAACTCGGATAACTCTTTCCAGATATCAACTATAATCAACTCCTCAAAATTTCCATGTTTCAATTTAAATCACAGTAAAAATAAGAGTATGAAAACCTTTTTAATAAAACCGTAGTTTTCCAAGTCCTTATTTTTGTAAATCAATAAAACATAAATATTCTCCCTTATAGCTTCTTGTTGCGGTGCGCAACCCGCGCCCACATGTCCACCCTTATTGCTCTTCCCTATATATATATATATATATATATATATATCACCCTTATTTCTCCTGTTGCGGCGTGCAACCCGATCCCACATGTCCACCCTTATCACTCTTTTTTGCAGCGTGCAACCCACTCCCACCAGACGATCACATCACTTTATTTATAAGCATTTACACAACCCAAAACCTTTCACAATATTTTTGTCCCATCAAGTTTAAACAGAAACTTGTACCACACATGAACTCTATCAATTATCATTTCACAATAAAACCAAGAGGAATATATATATATATACATGCATCGTAAAACAGTGTCATCCAATTCAATCTTTATGTATCACAATGGAACCAAGGTAACAACCAACACTTGCAAAACACTTGGAACAATACTTATCAACAAGTCGACGAAAATAATTAGACATGGAGGTATCGATGATCATAAAACAGTTTAAACCGGGAATCAAATAAATTGAACTAAGGAAGGGACCATGTTCAACAATAATTTAGTGGTGCATAGGTACTCGTCACCTCGCCTATACACCACACACATGCAAATTCAAATAACATTTAAGTTGGGGATTCCTATTCCCTTAAGTCAAGGTTAAACCAAGCACTTACCTCAAATCTGCAGGCCACTCACTGCTCAATTACCTCTTTTCCTTTTGAATTTGCCTCTAACCTGATCGAATCCAATCATAATCAGTTTAATATAATAAATTTATGCTAAAGGAACTAACTTTACCGAAAAATCATTATTTTCTAAAGTTTCTCAAAAAATGTTAAAACCCGACCCTGGGCCCGCTTGGTCCAAACTCAGGGATCGGACAAAATTCTATTTACCCATTCACCCCCGAACTCGAAAATGCAATTAGTTTCGAAATCCTACACCAATTGGAGGTCAAAATCCAATTTTTACAAAATTCTCTAATTCTACCCAAACTCCCAATCTACCATGAAAATTCTAGATTTTTTGATTCAAAAGTGATGAAAAACTTTTGATAATTGAAAGAGAAGAGTTTAGAATTGTTTACCAACACTTTGGGGATGAACTTGTGGGTTGAAAATCGCCTCTAGGTTTTTTTAGTTCGAAAATATGAGGAAAAGAAGCTGGAGTTCTAATTAAGTGAACTCACTGCCCGACCCTCGCACCTGTGGTGCTTGGGCCGCATCTGCGCATCCACACGTGCGGACAGGGAGCCGCTTCTGCGGAATGGGACTTGGCCCTTGGGGCTGCATCTGCGGACGTGTTTTTGCTTCTGCGGTCCTGCTCAAGCGATGGGTAGTCCACATCTGCGGAACAAGGAAAATTGGCCAAGGTCGCACCTGCAGGAAGGCACTCGCACCTGCGGCCAAAGGCTCGCAGGTGCGGGCACACCAGAACTGGTGCACCAGTAGATTTTACAAGTTTAAAACATCATGTAGCCTGTCAAAAATTCACCCGAGCCCTCGGGGCTCTAAACTAAACATGCACGCAAGTCTAAAAACATCATACGGACTTGCTCATGTGATCAAATCAGGAAAATAACATCTAAACTACGAATGTAACCTCAAAACTCATGATTTTTTTCAAGAACACTTTAATTTCACTATTTCTCAACCGGACATCCGAATCACATCAAATCAATTCCGATTCTCACAAAATTTCACAGTTAAGCCCTAAATATCATAACAAATCTATATCAAGCTCCAGAACAAAAATACGGGCCCGATACCAATGGTTTCAGACATTAATTCATTTCTTTATTTCCTTAAAAATCCAGCAAAATAATTTTCCTTAAAAATTGATTTGTAAGGCTAGGGACCTTGGAATTCAATTACGGGCATTCCTCCAAGTTCCATATTTTACTTCGGACCTCCCAGGATTGTCGGAACACGGATCCGGCTCTGTTTACTCAAAATGTTGAACTAAGTCAACTAAAACAAATTTTTATCTCCTCGAATTATTATTTCTCATATTTTCACATTAAAAGCTTTCTGGTTTCACGAGAAATCTAGGTTAATAAAATTAATCTTCTAAGGGTAATGAACCTGGAATGGAGTCTTAATTTATAAGATGACCCTTCGAGTCATCACAATCTCCACCTCTATAACAAACGTTCGTCCTCGAACGGACATAGAAAATTACCTGAACTGGCTACAGATGGGGATATCTACTCTGCATGTCCGACTAGGACTCCCAAGTAGCTGCCTCAACAGGCTTACCTCTCCACTGCAATCGAACTGTAGGGTAACTCTTTGATCTCAAGTGATGAACCTGCCGGTCTAGAATCGCTACCGGCCCCGCCTCACAAGTCAAATCTTTGTCCAATTAGACAGAGCTAAAATCTAACACATGGGAAGGGTCATCATGATATTTTCGGACCATAGATATATGAAATACCAGATGAATTGAGGATAACCCTAGAGGAAACGCAAGTTTATAAGCTACCTCCCCCACTCTATCAAGAATCTCAAATAGTCTGATATACCTAGGGCTCAACTTTCCCTTCTTCCCAAATCTCATGAAACCCTTCATGGGTGATACCCGAAGTAATACTCTCTCTTCAACCTTGAATGCCACATCCTGAACCTTACGATAGGCGTAAATCTTTTTCCTAAACTGAGCTGCACGAAGTCGATCCTGTATAATCTTGACCTTATCTAAGGCCTCCTGAAATAAGTCTGTACCCAATAACTAAGCCTCTCCTGGCTCAAACCAACAACTGGCGATCTACACCGCCTACAATATAATGCCTCATAGGGAACCATCTGAATGATCGACTGGCAGCTATTATTATAGGCAAACTCAGCTAACGGCAATAATTGATCCCAAGAACCTCCAAAGTCAATAACAAAAAAGCGTCGCATATCCTCCAAGATCTTAATAGTACACTCCGACTGTCCGTCCATGTGAGGATGAAATGATGTGCTCAATTGAACTCGTATACCCAACTCTCGCTGAACTGGCCTCCAAAAGTGCGAGGTAAACTCTGTACCTTGACCAGAAATAATAGTCACGGGCACACCGTGAAGGCGAACAATCTCTCGAACATATATCTCTGCCAATCGCTCTGAAGTGTAAGTACTTGCCACTAGAATGAAATGTGCTGCTTTAGTCAACCTATTCCACAATAACCCAAAAGGTGTCGAACTTCCTCTGAGTCCGTGGGAGTCCAACAACGAAGTCCATAGTAATACACTCCCACTTCCACTCAAGAATATCTATCCGCTAAAGCAAACCACCGGGTCTCTGATACTTATATTTGACCTGTTGGCAATTCAAACGACGAGCCACATAAGAAACAATATTCTTTTTCATCCTTCTCCACCAATAGTGCTGTCGCAAGTCCTGGTACATCTTGGCAGCACTCGGGTGAATAGAATACTTAGAACTGTGAGCTTCTTCAAGAATCAACTCACGAAGGCCGTCAATATTAGGCACACATATACGACCTTGCATCCTCAAAATACCATCATCTCCAACTGTAACCTTCTTGGCACCACCGTGCCGAACGGTGTACCTAAGGACCATCAAGCGGGTCATCATGTTGTCGATATCTGATACGCTCAAATAAGGAAGACCGAGCAACTGTACAAGATAGAATATGTTTGGGCAAAATGTCCAACCTCAGGAACTTATTAGCCAGTCTGAATATCTGAAGCTAACGGTCTCTCACCGAATGGAATAAATGCAAGGCTGTCAATAATCACCGCCATCCTACTGAATGCATCGGCCACCACATTGGCCTTTCCTGGGTGATACAATATGACATCATAATCTTTCAATAACTCTAGCCATATCCTCTCCCTTAAATTAATATCCTTTTGTTTGAACAAGTATTGGAGGCTACGATAACCCGTGTAAACATAACATGGCACGCCATAAAGATAGTTCCTCCAAATCTTCAACGCATGAACAATGGCTGCCAACTCTAAGTCATGGACAAAATAATTCTTCTCATGAATATTTATCTACCGAGACGCATATGCTATCACCCTGCCCTCTTGCACCAATCCGCTCCCAACCCAACACGGGAAGCATCACAATACACCGTGAAAGATCCTGAACCTAATGGTAACACCAATACCGGTGCTGAAGTCAAGGCTGTCTTGAGCTTCTGAAAGCTCGCCTCACACCCATCCGACCATTTAAATGGGGCACCTTTCTGAGTCAATCTTGTTATCGAGGCTACTATAGAAGAGAACCCCTTCACAAAACGATGATAGTATCCCGCCAAACCCAAAAAGTCCTGATTTCCGTGGCTGAAGTGGGTGTAGGCCAGTTCTTAACTGCCTTTATCTTCTTAGGATCTACCTGAATACCCTTTGCTGATACAATGTGACCCAAGAACGCTACTGAATCTAACAAGAATTCACACTTTGAAAATTTTGCATACAATTGATGATCCTTCAAAGCCTGGAGTGCTATACGGAGGTGCTGCTCATGTTCCTCCCGACTGCGGGAGTATATAAGAGTATCATCAATGAACAGAATTACGAAGGCATCTAGATAAGTCTTGAAAACCCGACTCATCAAATCCATAAAGGCTGCTGGGCATTAGTCAAGACAAAAGACATCACCAAAAATTCATAGTGCCTATACCTTGTCCGAAAGACTGTTTTTGGAACATTGGACGCCCTAATCTTCAACTATTGGTAGCCGGATCTCAGATCAAATTTTGAAAACACACTGGCACCGTGAAACTGATCAGATAATCATCAATTCTTGAAAATGGATACTTATTTTTTATAGTAAACCTATTCAACTGCCGGTAATCTATACACATTCTGATCGATCCATCCTTCATCTTTACGAACAAAATTGGTGCACCCAAGGGCGAGACACTAGGCCTGACGAAACCTTTATCAAGCAGGTATTGCAACTGTTTTTTTAATTCTTTCAATTCTGGTGGGGCCATTTGGTATGGAGGAATAGAAATGGGCTGAGTGCCCGGAGCAACATCAATACAAAAATTAATATCCATGTCGGGTGGCATCCCCGGTAGGTCTACAGGAAACACTTCGAGAAACTCCCGAATAATAGGCACTGACTTTATTGAAGAAACCTTGGCATCAGAATCACAAATATGAGCCAAATAAGCCAAACATCCCTTCTCAACCATACGACGAGCCTTGGCATAAGAAATCACTCAGCTGGGAGAATGACTAAGAGTCCCTTTCCATTCTAACCGAGGCAATCCTGGCAAAGCTAAAGTAACTGTCTTGGCATGACAGTCCAGGATGGAATAGTAAGGTGACAACCAATCCATGCCCATTATGACATCAAAATCGACCATGTCAAGAAGAAAAAGGTCTACACTAGTTTCAAGACCCTCAATAACGACTACGCACGAACGACATACATGATTTACAACAATAGCATCCCCCACCAGCGTAGACACATAAATAGGGACACTGAAAGAATCGTGGGGCACAACCAAATACGAGGCAAAATAGGATGACACATAAGAATAAGTAGACTCCGGATCAAACAAAATTGAAGCATCTTTATTACAAACTGAAATGGTACCTGTGATAACTACATCAGAGGACTCCACCTCAAGTCTGGCTGGAAATGCATATAATCGGGGCTGGGCCCCACCACCCTGCACTACGTCACCGGGAGGACCCTTGACAGGTGGTCATCCACCTTTAATAGGCTGGCCGCCACCACTAGCAATATGGCCTCCACCTCTAGCATGCTGACCTCCACCTCTAACATTCTGACCTCTACCTTTGACTACTTGACCCCTACCCCTACTGGCTGGGCAGGTGGTGCTACAACTGGTGTCGGGACTATAGCACAAGAATTCTGGTACTAAGGCTGATTACCCAAAACATTTCGGACAAGATCTCTAAATTCACCCATACTCACCACACTCATAACACCCATACTGATATCGAGGCTGACTCTGACGAACCAGATGACCATGATAATAACTCTGAAGAGGAGGTGCTCTGATAAGGGCTGACTGATCCGAATAAGGCAAGTAAGATCCATGACCACCTGAGGCACCATGCGACGTCTGAAGTGCTGAATTAAATGGCCTGGAAGAATGGCATCTACCCTGGGTATCCCCGCCTCCAGACGAGGCACCGCTGAATCTACCAGAATGGCGAGGTCACTTGTCTAACCCATGACCTCCCAGCCCGAGAATCGTCTCAATTCTCCTAGCCACATTGGCCGCATCCTGAAATGAAATCTCAGTCCCTGTCTCCTTAGCCATCTGCAACCTGATAGGATGGGCAAGGCCCTCAATAAATCTCCTAACTCTCTCTCTCACTGTGGGAAATAAAAGAATAGCATGCCGATTCACATCCTCAAAATGATTCTCATACTGGGTAACTTTCATGCCACCCTGCTGAAGACGCTTAAACTGACGACGCTTCTCTTCTCTAGTAGTGATAGGCAAAAATTTCTCAAGAAAGAGGTGAGAAAACTGATCCCAATTCAAGACAGGTGACCCATTTGGTCTAGTCAACAAATAATCCCTCCACCATTTCTTGGCGGAACCAGTAATCTGAAACGCGGCGAAGTCGATCCCATTGGTCTCTAAAATACCCATATTACGAAGAAACTCATGACAGCTGTCCGGATATTCCGAGGGATCCTCTGAAATAGAACTACTGAAGTGAACAGTGAAAAGCTTGATCAACCTGTCCAATCTCTACAAAGCATCCGAAGTCATAGCTTCCCCCACAGCAATCGGGGCTGCAACAACTGTCTGAACTACCCAACTGGGTTGGCTTATGGGGTCTGGATCTGAGGAGTAGTCTGATCAGGAGTGTGGGTAACAGGAGTCTGTACCCCTCCTCCAGCCTGAGATAAGGCTGCTGCAATAGGGAGTGCGCCAGTCTGGGCTACACTCTCCATAAGACCCACTAATCGGACCAAAGCATCCTGAAGCACCGGGGTAGCAATAAAACCCTATAGGACTTGAGATGGTCCAGCTGCAACAGTCTGAGCTTGAGCCCCCATCAACATGAATCTGGGGCTCCGCAGCTGGAGCTGCTGTCTGAGCAGTAGGCTGTGTCCTTCTCTTGCCTCGTCCCCTGACGTGGTCTCGGCCTCTGCCCTTAATAGCAGCCGCTGCTGCTGGAAGACCGGATTGTTGGTCAGAGGAAGAAGAATCACGTGTTCTCGCCATCTGCGAGTGAGTAGAAGAGTTCAATCAGTATTTTTCTGAGATATTAAGAATCACATGACAAAGTAGAAATAAAAACTGAGTTTGTTCCTAACTTCATAGCCTCTGAGACATAAGTACAGATGTCTCCGTACCGATCCTTCAGACTCTATTATGCTTGTTCGTGAATTGTGAGACCTCTGCAACCTAGTGCTCTGATACCAACTTGTCACGACCTAAATTCCCAACCCACAGGATCGTGATGGCGCCTAACACCATGCTTTCTAGGAAAGCAAATGTTAGAACTTGATTAGCCATTTTCCTTTGAATATTTACTTAAAAACAAGGAGAAATTTATAATAACTAAATCTAATAATTTCCAATAAATGTAATCAGGAATAATATTCGATATGATGAAACGAACCACGAACTAAAACCAACTATATAATTACCCAGGGTCTGATGTCACAATTCACGAATTACTAAAGAGTACTACAAATAATGGGCTGAAAGAATTATGTATCTATTTATGAATGTAATAAAACAGTGTCTATAAACTTAAGATAAGACTCTAGGAATATGCGGACGCCAACAGATCTATCGTGTCTCTAAATGATGATGTCAGTTACTAAAATCTCCTAACTCTGGCCAGTACCTGGATCTGCACAAAAGAGTGCAGAGGGTAGTATCAGTACAACCGACCACATGTACTGAGTAAATGCAGAGCCTAACCTCGACGAAATAGTGATGAGGCTAAGGCGGGGCAATCATAACTTAACCTGTGACAATCCATATATAATACTACAAGAAGGAAATAATAATAATAAACTAAATAACTAGTAACTTGCAACAGTAAATAAAAAAATAACTCGGGTAACTCTTTCTAGATATCAGCTATAATCAACTCCTCAAAATTTCAAAGTTTTAATTTAAATCATAGTAAAAATCAGAGTAGGAAAACCTTTTAAATAAAATCGGTGTTTTCCAAATCCTTATTTTTGAAAATCAGTAAAACATAAATATTCTTCCTTATCGCTCCTTGTTGCGGCGCACAACCCTTTCCCACATGTACACCCTTATTGCTCCTCCCTATATATATATCACCCTTATTTCTCCTTTTGTAGCGTGCAACCGGATCCCAGCTGTCCAGCCTTATCACTCCTTGTTGCGGCGTGCAACCCGCTCCCACCAGACAATCATATCACTTTATTTATAAAAATTTCCACAATTCAGGTCAAAACCTTTCACAATATTTTTGTCTCAACAAGTTTAAACAGAAAGCTATACAACTCATGAACTTCATCAATTATCATTTCAAAATGAAACCAACCGGAATATATATACGCATCGTAAAACAGTGTCATCCAATTCAATCTTTATGTATCACAATGGAACCAAGGGAACAACCAACATTTCTAAAACACTTGGAACAATACTTATCAACAAGTCGACGAAAATAATTAGACATGGAGGTATCAATGAAAAACAACAGGTTCATCATGAGCAGCAAAAATTTGTTCCTGTTTCCAGAAGTAGCAAACGAGAACAAGACATTGGTAATTTAGACTTGGTTGTTCGACGCAATGACACGATTACTGACTTAGAAGATGTAGTCAAGGAAGATCGCAATCATAAGATGCATTTTTCTAGTCCTCAAGTAGTGAAAATCATCAAGGACACTCAAATTGCAATGATGATGAGTGCAAATCCTATGATCAAGCAACCACTGGTCACTTTGAACACTTCGGTGCAGGATGTCCCTTCTCAATCGCTAATATCATTTGGTGAGCATGGTGGTGAATCTGGGTAGATGATGATTCCCACAAGAAATAACAACGATGTTATCCAAACTAACGTGAGAGGGATGGACATTAAATCTAAGTTTTGGGCTGAACAACGTGAAGAGGATGATGACGAGGACTGGGGAGATGGTTTTGATGGGTACTCGTCTGAAGAAGCTGATCATGAGACTGCTTTGGACAGTGCAGGTGAAGATCTTGAAGCTCCAGCAATGACAAAAAATGTTGGGGCAACAACAGTGAGTCCCAAGAGCAATTTAAACATCCATGTGCCAGTATTTATCCCTATAAACTCACCTACAGGAAGATTGAATCAAACTGCAGCAACTTCTACAAATATAGCTTGGTCCAGATGCTATTCTCACTGGTGAAGGAAAGACAATAACGTTAAGAGCTGGGCAGCAGCTAAGTGATCCAACCAGTCCATGTATGGAGGCAGTGCAGCAACAATTAAGTACAAAAAATACAGAAAGTGTAAATGATGGTCGAGCAGCAACAGTAACAGCAAAAACTGGGCAGCAGCAAATTGTGACAATCACTCCAAGTATTTCACTAGAGGAGAGGCAACTCTTGGATGCACTGGTAAGTCCAACTCCTGTTAAATCTACAAGTATTACTACTTTAAGCTCTGGTCGAGTGAGTAAAAGTAAGGACAAAGTGCAAGGTATAACACAACAACGAAACAAGGTAGCGTTGGTTAGTAAACAGGATGGGAATGCTTTGGTAACTCAAGAACATCCTCAAGACTTGCCAAAACCAGTGATTGTGGGCAGAGATACATATGAAGAGGGCGAGGAAGAAGACAATTTAAATCAATGCCAGGTAGAGGCAGCAAGAAAAGGGGATCTATCACCTATGCATAGCGGCAAAAGAAAAAATACACATAAAAGAGAAAAAAGTTGGGATGGTAGGATGAGTGAAGATGCAAACGTAAGGCGACTCCCAATGAGAGTTGCCAAACAAAAGCAGGTTTTTCCAACTACGTCAACAAAGTCCAATCGTTCAAAAAAGAAATCATGAAGTTTGAAGTTATTTTGAAGAAGGTTGAGGAGGAACACAAACGAATACAAGTTGAAGACTACACAAAATTAGAGAAGACTGAGCATCATTGTTATTTCTACATATGTTTATTCTACGATCACATTAGCATAATTTTATGTAATGTCATCACAGAGTATGTTATAAACTCTGTGATGATCATACAATACCTAATTCTAGCTAGTTCTTTCTTTTTACACGCATGTTAGTAGGTGAGGCTATTTTATGCCTCGATAGGATTAGTAAGGTAAGGTTTAACCCAATAGTGTATGCCCAGGCCATATGCCTTTTGGAAAATACCCAAGCGGCTATGAGATTATATTCCCTTGTGAGACTTTGCCGGATGCCACACCGTGATCCTCTACATGAGGCTTCCATATAGGGCATGGTGAGGCGCAGAGGAGTGATTACATAGCCAAGGTATAAAGGCGACACTATTGGTGCTATTGTCCCCCTTATTTGTACTACTCCTATGTGGTTCTTTTTTTGCTTTTTATTATTAATAAAACTAGCCCTAGGCTCCTAGCCTAGTGGATTTGCCAAAAAAAAAAAAATGATCATAATGCAGTTTAAACCAGGAATCAAATAAATTGGAATTAAGGAAGGGACCATGTTCAACAATAATTTAGTGGTGCATAGGTACTCGTCACCTCACCTACACATACCACACATGCAATTTCACATAGAATTTAAGTTGGGGGTTCCTATTCCCTCAAGTCAAGGTTAAACCAAGCACTTACCTCAAATTCGCAGTCCACTCACTGCTCAATTACTGCTTTTCCTTTCGAATTTTCCTCTAACCCGCTCGAATCTAATCATAATTAGTTTAATATCATTAATTTATGCTGAAGGAACTAACTTTACTAAAAAATCATTGTTTTCCAAAGTTTTCTAAAAAAAAAATTAAAACCCGATCCCGGGCCCGCTTGGTCCAAACTCGGGATTCGGACCAATTTCCATTTACCCATTCACCTCCGAGCCCGAATATGCAACTACTTTCGATATCTGACCCAATTCGAGGTCAAAATCTGATGTTTATAAAATTCTCTAATTCTACCCAAACCCCCAATTTCTACCATGAAAATTCTTGATGTTTGATTGAAAAGTGATGAAAAACATTGGGTAATTGAAAGAGAAGAGTTTAGAATTGTTTACCAACACTTTGGGGATGAACTTGTGGGTTAAAAATCGCATCTAGGTCATTTTAGTTCGAAAATATGAAGAAAAGAGGCTGGAGTTCTAATTAAGTGAACTCACTGCCTTACCCTCGCTCCTGTGGTGCTTGGGCCGCATCTGCAAATCCGCACGTGCGTACAGGGGGACACTTCTATTGAATGGGAATTGGCCCTTCGGGCCGCATCTGCGGTCCTGCTCTTGTGATGGGGAGTTCGCATCTGCAGAACAAGGAAAATTGGCTAGGGTTGCACCTGTGGGAAGGCACTTGCACCTGCGGCCAATGGCTCGCAGGTGCGGGCACACCAGAACTGGTGTACCAGAAAATTTTAAACCAAACATGCACGCATGTCTAAAAACATCATACGGACTTGGTCGTGTGATCAAATCACGAAAATAACATCTAAAACTACGAATTTAACCTCAAAACTCTTGAGTTTTCTCAAGAACACTTCAATTTCACTATTTCTCAACCGGACGTCTCAATCACGTCAAATCAATTCTGATTCTTACCAAATTTCACAGTTAAGCCTTAAATATGATAACAAACCTGTATCAAGCTCTGGAACAAAAATATGGGCCCGATACCAACGGTTTCAAACATTAATTCATTTCTTTATTTCCTTAAAATCCAGCAAAATAATTTTCTTTAAAAATTTATTTCTAAGGCTAGGGACCTCGTAATTCAATTCCGGTCATATGCCCAAGTCCCATATTTTACTGTGGACCTCCCGGGATTGTCAGAACACGTATACGTGTCCGGTTACTCAAAATGTTGAACCATGTCAACTAAAACAAATTTTTATTTCCCCAATTTATTATTTCTCATATTTTCACATAAAAACATTCTGGTTTCACGTCCGGGCTGCGTATACAAATGGAGGTAAATAAAATTAATCCTTTTAAGGGTAATGAGCCTAGAATAGAGTCTTAATTTATAATATGACCCTTTGGGTCATCACACTTTGTCTCATGCAAAAAGAAGGCAATGCTTAACCTTATGCAAATGGAGAGGCAGGGCATAGCCATGTAGGTGATTTGAGACATGGCTTAGTCTCATGCAAAGAGAAGAAAATGCTTAGCTTTATGCAGGTAGGGAGGCAGGGTTTAGCCTCATGTAGGTGATTTAAGACAGGGCTTTGTCTCATTCAAAGAGAAGGAAATGCTTAGCCTTATGGAGATAGGGAGGCATGGCTTATCCTCATGCAAGTGATTTGGATAGGGCTTAGTCTCATGCAAAGATAGGGGCAGGGCTTAGCCTCATGCAGGTGATTGATATAGGGCTTAGTCTCATACAAATAGAGAGGCAGGGCTTATCCTCATGCAGGTGACAGAGACAGGGCTTAGTCTCATACACATAGAGAGGCAGGGCTTAGCCTCATGTAGGTGAGTAAGAGTGAAGTATTATTAGCTGACGATGTGTTTCATGCATAGCGATAGTGTTGTTGTGATGATGTTTATCATGACGACATAGTCCTGCATCCAAAAACATTTTGTGAGTTTTGCGGAGGAGGTTGGTTTGTTCCTTTGCTTGCTCGATTTGCTCCATTCTATCGGAAGATCATGTTCAAAATATTAGGGTAGCATTTGGCTAAAGCAAAGTTTCTTTTTCTAAAGCATGCGTGTATCATTTTCAAAGACAGTGGTATGCAGTTTAGAAGTTAGTTAGATGAACCAGAAATTGTGACAGTATTAGAGATATTACGACTTCCTCTACTGTAGAATTTTGAGGGTCCTCCTCAAAAAATTTTGCCCCAGTTAACTAGATGACATTTCTTACTGCTTTATATGCTGCAGTTGGCTGAACTTGCTTCGGAATTTTGAGGGTCCTCCTCAAAATTCTGCCCCAGTTTCTGATTAGCGATACATATACATTTTCTTCGCCTTTTGTGGTCTTCTTCTTGAGATTCTGGATATAGAAAACATCTAGTGCATTTTCTGTATTGAATCTGAATTTATCCATGAAATCTGATGCCATGCTTACCCAATTAGCTCATTTCTTGGGATTTTGACTTATGTACCAAGATAGGGCGTCTCTAGTGAGGTTTCTTATGAATAGCTTCATGCGAATCTTCTCGTCATTTTCCAACCCCTACGAGCTTGTCACAGTAGGTTCTCAAATGTACCTTTGGGTCACCTGTTCCATCAAACATCTTGAACTTAGGAGGTTTGTAATCCTTCTGCAGTTCCACATCTGGCTGAATGAACAAATCCTCATAATTCGAACCTTCGATTCCTTTGCCTCCCTCAACACCCTAAAATCGGCTTGTGAGTTTCTTGAGCTCTTCTGCCATATTCTTAATGAACAGGTCCTTTTCGGTGGATTCCAGTGTATATGAGATTGGCTGAGCAGAGTGGGGTAAGGTTTCCACGTATATGGAGTTGTTTTGGTGAATGCCAGGAGTTTGGGTGTAGTGGTGATCATTGGTTGAGTTTTTAGGATCGGGGGTAGGCTGGGAGGTATTCTGAGGAGTGTGATAAGTGGTTTGTGGACATTACGTCAGGAGATGCTGATGTTAAGGAGGTGTAGTTATAGGTAAAGGATTTTGAGAAGGGGTTGTATATTGGTGGGGGTGCGGGAGGATTCTGCGGGCATTGGTTGGGTGTTTTCTGAGGAGGTGCCATGTTTTGGGTATTAGGATGGTTGATATCTGGGACGTTTAGTGTGAGGGATAGGTTTTCCAGATTACAAACCTGCTCAAGCTCACCTTGTAGTTCAAGTATATTCTATTCAAGCCGCGCAACCAAGTCATTTGGTGCTGGAGTACTCTAACTATCAGAAGTTTCTACATTCTCAGCATGTGTGGGGTTATCTTTCATATCGTCCATATTAGCTTTCCCTTTGTATTTTGATGCACTTAGAGGAGGAGGAGGCGGGGGGCCTCTGCATCTGGTGTTGTAATATGATGATTGCAGTATGTGTGAACCAACCTTAGGGGATGGGAATAATTAAAAAATAAAAACAAAAGGTAACCAATTTAGTGAGTGTTCTGAAAAACATGTTTGCAGTATTTAAACACATATTGCAGGAATGTAAATTCGCGTCCTAATTTGGGAGCCTCGTTGTGCCCGAGGTAGGCCTAGCGACAAGTAGACTTGGTGAATTTTAATTCCAAAAATTGCCTCATTTCATTAACGCGATAAATAAGATGAATCTAAAACGAAAGTAAAGTAAGTCACTAATGGCACTTGGCCTTATTACATTCGAAAAGCAAAAATGAATAAGCGTAATCTACTTGGTCCAAGAAGGACCTTCTCCAGGCCTGGTTCTCTTAGCTCCATCGATCGGGTTCCCTAGGTCGCGCATGTTCAGCAGCAGGTATGACCTGGCGAGATGTCCTCCTTCGATACCTTCAGCATTCTGGTAGTCTACGACTCTTTTCCTCATCTTCCCTTCCAACTCCATTAGACTCCGCTCTAGATATTCTAGCCTTTTATTCAATCTGGTAGCCATTTCTCTCCATTCATTGATAGATTTCATATTAGTCTTGTGTTGTTCCAGATGCTCAGCCTCGGACTCACGAAACTTTTTCCACAGTCTATTATACTTCACTTGTGCTTCGACAGCTTCATCTATGACTCTATTTCCTCGACCGACCCCTTGCTCGACTATTCCTGCTATGCAGTCCTCCACACCACGATGGGTAAAAGTACACATGCCCTGCGTGATATCAATCCGACTTGATGGTGTCCCTTTCTACAATAATCTTCAAGTGCAACATATGTTGAGCTTCACATTTATATGGGATGTCATCATCTTGGAAATCCGCCCTGTAGTGACTCATTTTGGAGACTCGTGATATAATATGTTTTCTACCAACTTGTCTCATGACCCTGATAGGAACATATGGGTGTATACCCCTTAACCCCATCAACACCAAGTGTGGAGAATTCCTAGATCGGATGATGAACTCATTGGTAGGGAACCACTCAAACATCCAATGAACCCGGTCCTCAGTCAAGTTGTCGAAAAATTGCACCCATTCTGTTGAACTCTTCAGCTGAGCAAACCTGCATGGGATAAAGGTCATTCTCTTGGGGTGATGAAAGGCTATGTGATCATTCCATGACATTCGCAGAAACTCTTGGCAGTATTGACCTCTCTGGAAATGTTCTAGCAACCAAATATGTAGTAGTAGATTACAACCCTCGAAGTGTTTGAACCCCTTCTTGAAGCGATCCAAGGCCCGATATATGTCTGCTATAATCTTAGGGACTATAGTATATGTTTGTCCTTCGGTTACCTCCATTAAAGATTTGGTTACCATGGCAAGTCTGTCGTGAATTATGTCCCTTTTTCTTGGACATAGGGATTTTTCAGACACACCAAGTCGTCATTCTTTTTGAAACCCATCATTTTCAGAAACTCTCTGGGAGTGCGATTTACTTGCAGCAATAAACCGGGACTGTCCCAAGGTAGTCTAGCGAATCCCCCTATTTTCTCCAGAAGAGGAGTCATTTCTATGTTACCAAAACGGAATATGGCCCTTTCCCCGTCCCAGAACATAGTAGCAGCTTCGGTCAACATGTTGTTTGGTTGGATACCTAATACGGAAGGTAGATTTCCAAGGACACTTTTCACATGATTTTTATCACTTGACGGAATGTCTTCCCACTTATCTAGCAAATATGGTGGTATATTATGGACCATGCCGAACTTGGGACTTCGTGCCTCATTTTTTGCAAAACAAATAGAGTTAAACTCTTTCCCCCTCCAGATTCAACTATTTATACATTAACGATTAGCATATTGGCACTTATTTCTCCAAATTAATGCATATATCGTGGTTGCATCCGTTTGGATTATGGAAACCCCGGTGGACTTTGGACAAGTCTTTTCTTAAAGGGTTATTATGTGGACAACATATTAACCCAGGCTAGGTTTGACAGTGATGCATGTACAGTTATAATCAGAGCAAGGTTTCTATAGAAGTGTAGACTGGTACCCTCAAGCAGACGACTTGAGGGGGAAAGGCACGGAATCGTTGACTGCACCGCTGATCGACTAGTTTTACCTTAAATAAGCCTTTCCAAATTCAAATAGGGTGATATAGGAAGAGCGCAAACACTCATCAAGCGTCGCTATGGTATTAATTACAAAAAAGTGAAATATGATGTAGAGCATGATTTATGCAAAAAGAAAATAACACATTGTCAAGTATTTGCACGATGAAAAATGATAAAATGGGGTATTTAATAATTGTAAAGGCATTTAAGAAAGAAAACAAAGCGACAAGTCAGTTTCCATAGTAAAGAGTAATAAAACAAGAAAGAGAAATCGTAAATAACTGAAGATAGGTAAATAAATACACATAAATTGGGAAGGGGAAGGAATATGCAAGTATTGACGAAATAATAAAGACGTGTTTAAAGACTAATTCACAAAATCAGGTTCGTTATGGTAAGAGCCTAGAAATATCCCCAACAGAGTTGCCATGCTGTCGCGCCCCCTTTTTCCTTGCAAAATCGAGTTTCAACATTTATGAGACAACTCCCTTCCTTTGGGGATGGGGCATGGGATTTGAAGAGTCGCCACCTAACGGATTAAGGTGTGTTAGGGAACCTAGAGAAACTGACTCATGAACTAGTTTGCATTACCATAGATCGGCTAAGGGCTCATAATTACCTTGAGGGGAAGGTGTTAGGCACCCCTCGAGTTCCACAACGGGGGGTCCCGGCCGAACTTAATTAAGCGAATTAGTCTTAAAGGAAAATAAAACAATTTAGACAAAGATATATTACTTTAAAATAGGAATTAAAGGGGTCCGAGGTTTTTTAGCCTATAGGATCATTTCGATGCAATACTTGGTAAATTTCCCCAAGTTGGGGTGCTACAGATCGTATTAGCGCACGATTCATCATCTCCTTTACAACCCAATTACTATCTTTCAGTTATTACCTAAGCGTTCTAGTAGCTTCTAACTCCTTCCTTATACGTGCACTACCCGTCCCTTACCAATGGTTCTAGAGGTATTTCGGACCTCTGTTTAGGGTGGTTCTAGACTAACCTGTGTTTCTAAAAATGAGGAAAATCTAGGCGACAAACAAAATTCAGATAAGACTATCATATAAGGGGGAAAATAAGGGGTCATATTAACCTCTATAAGTAGACAACAAATGCACGCAATTAAATCAGACAACTTTATTGATTTAGGATCCTATAGGCAGGATATCTAGATGAGCATAAACAGAATGTAAGAAGGCAGTTTATTAAAATGAGCATTGGGACCTACTAGCTTGCCTACTGATTTTATTAAGCTTTGAATCAGGGCATTTTGAGGCAGCAAGATGTCACAATTGTTAGGCCCAGAATTCTTAATAACCCTACAAGTTTTCCTAACTGATAACCGGAGTAGAATCCTATAGGCATGGCATCTACTACTGTTAATTATAGACCTATAACATGGTTTCTAAGTGAGTTACTGATTTTAACTCGTGAAAACAAGCTTTATCTTTTTTTAAATCCTATAGGCATGCTTTGTAATTTTGCGTGAATTAATTAGCTCATATAGACATGATTTCTAAGTGTTGGAATTGTTTACAAGCATGACTTCTAAGTTTAAATCCTATAGATATGATTTATAGGCTTTGAAACTGATTCCTTTTATTCCTATAGACATGGGTATCTAAATTGGAGAAAACTGATTTTTATATCTCCTATAGGCATGACATCTATTAATCACATGTGGGCAGAATTTTAAACAAGTTACCAGGAAAGTTTATTAATTTACACAAATAAGATCCTATACGCATGATCACTAATGCACGTTGAGATTGAAAATATGCGTAGATTATATGAACATGGATTTGGAATGCAGAATTAATACAAGACCTATAGGCAGGGTCTCTACTATGCAAAAAAATGGAAAATGCAGAGTCACACATAGTCAGAAAAACCCTATAGGCAGGATTTCTAAACGAGCAGTTACATTCACATAATCAATACAATAGACCTATAGGAAGGATTTCTACCCGTGTTTTTTAAACAAAGATATAGACCCCCACCCCAACTTTTACTAATAAATCCCAGATCTGTTAATTACATAGATTATTACATCATTACAGCCCATGCTGAATAAATTACATAGCAATATTCATTACACTATAGGGAGCCTTGGCAGGCCCAATATAAACTTGGGAACCAGGCCTTCAAAAAAAGCAGATCCGAAGCATAATGGTGGTCCATACATGATACACAAAATTGGGCTTCTGGTGTGTCAAAGTTCCCAAGGGCCTCAGGGACCCCGTGCAATGCTCACACTAGAACCTTACTCAGAACAACAGTTTGTAAAACATTAGAAGACCAACCCCAATGTGTCAGAGTTCGAAGGAGTCTCAAGGACCCTAAGCAGTGCTCACATTGGGGGTGGTAGGAACCTAGATAACTAAGAGTAGAAGTTTGAAAATAGTACATAAAGGGTAAGGGGACAGTTTGGAAAAAACAGTTTAATTTTAGGAGTAAATAGATTCAAACAACAGGACTGCAAACAGAATTCCACCTAGAACAAACACATGCCATATTCAGCACATGGCTCAAGTAAGTTGATATTTGTTCAAAGTAAATAATCATACCAGTATTTAAAGTAAATACGAAACAACCTGGGCATATGAATTACAGACATAATTGGCCACACATTAACTACATGCTTGCAATATTTAGTCATGCTCAGAACAAGGAATATACAACTGAATCAAACAAGGTTTCATATTATTGTGAATAACTCCGTTTAGCAATTATCATTAATTGGAATCATATAAGCATATATCAAGCATGCTGGGATTTGAAATGACTATCCAAATAAGCACATAGAACATAGGAGGTTAACAGGAATTAAAGCATTCCAGTTAAATAAACAGGAACCATATGGCAAGCAGAAGCATATCGAGGTTTGAAATAAACTAATAACATGGAATAGAACAACATAACAATAACTAAAGCATAGCAGTTGAGAAAGAAATAGAAAGGAATCATATATCAATCATAAGCATGTTGAGGTTTGAAATAAGCTAACCACATAAACATATAGAACAGAACAAGATTACTAGAGTTAAAGCATACCAGTTAGGAAGAAAGTAAACAAGAATGTGATAAGAATTAGAATCCAGAGAGTCTAGTCTTGGCTTTCAGCCAGCTAAACAATATAGCAAATCAGAGTGATAGAAAGAACTTAAGTTTATGAGAGAATAGACAACTTCAAGAAATTTTTTGAATTGTAAAGTTTCTCAATAAAGAAGTTGCAAAGCGTGTGTGTGAGTGTAAGTGTCTCAGTGTAAGTCTCTTAGTCAGTAGGTAGGTCTTTTTGAAATCAGAACAATGAAAGGCTTTTATAACATACAATAGAGTAAAACCAAACAAGGTATGAAATTAATTACACACAAATAAGGTATGAAAAATCAATTAATCAATAAATTAGGGTTAACACAAATCAATTAATAGGACAGAATCATGCAAGTATCACTTAAATCTAGGAAAATCCCCCATGGAATCAATCAACAGACAAGGTTAAGGTTAAATAAGGTAAGTAGTAAGTCCAAAGATCAACTATAAGTTGGCAAAGCACAGAAATCAGGCCAGTGAGAGAAATAAGGGAAGTATCACCAATTATTAATCACACATAAGGAAAGAACGTGTAAAAATCCAATAAGAAAATATCGGTATTAAAGGAAAGAACAATTTAAATCCTAATTTAGGAAAATAAATCAATTAACACATTAATTGACAGAGCTGAGGTAAACAAGCAAGAAAAGTAAAATAAATGGCCAAATAATCGAAACTCTAGGAACTACAAAGACAAATATATGTATCTTATGTAAAAATCAGTCGAAAAAAGTAAATAAAATTAGAGGTGAAAACACTTAAATGTTTAAAACGATTTTGCAGAAATCCCTTAGAACCAAAACCCTAGCTTTTAGGGTAAAAGGAATCAGTCAATAATGATAGTAAAAACTGAAATTTTTAAGGAAAAATACCAAACAAACACAAAATCACTTCAGATCTAAAGATATCGAAACACATTCAAACAAAAAATATCTAGGTTCATGAAAATAAACAGTGGTGAATAATATTTGGTTTGAACAAGAGATTTGAAACCGCGAAAAGATGAAAACATTAGTACTCACAGACATCGGAGTGAGTATAGATGGATTAGTCGAGAAAATGAGAGACTTTGAACCAGATTTGGTTCGAGACTCTCGAGATCCCATCAAGTAACATGAAAATCGTAATACCAATGGAGAGATGAGGCCGAATAAGGCCTGAAATCGAAGGAGAACCCCATTAATCAAGGGAATATCAGTGACGGCGGGCTAGGGTTAGAAAGGGAGGAGGGGTGAGAGAGAAGAGAGGGAGGAAATGGATTGAAGGGCGGCGGGTTTTGGAAAACGGGGGTAGGGTTTACGTTGGGGTGTAATTAAAAATGGAAGGTGAATCCTGGACCGTTGATCTTCTGAGATCAACGACCAGGATTAAATCCGGTTGGGCAGGTTATGGATACGGGTTATTGGGTTATAATAACTGGGTTGGGGTAGTGGGTTATGGGTTGGTTTAATTGGGCTGATAGTTGTTGGGCTGGTGTCCGAAAATTCAATTGAAAGATGTTATATTTTAAAGACCCACTTAATTTAATAAAATAATTTATAAAAATAGTTAATAAATGATGAAAAATGCTATTTGTGTATGAAAATGATTTAAAAATAATTACTTAATATTATAAAAATATAAAAATTCATTTTCGTTTAAAATAAAGTAATTATGCAGACATGGGCTATTATTGCAATTATAACCTAAAGGTGTAAATTTAATTATGCATAAAATAATTAAAGCTGTATATAAATATAAAACTATAAAATTAAGCAATACAATTATTATAAAATTATTTGTGATGTATTTAGTAATTATTTAGATAATAAAATGATGGAATAAATTCAGTAAAAATCTTTTAAAAATTATAGAAAATTATAGAAATATACTAATTGATGCTCATGCATTATTTTGAATATATATATGCATTATGAAAATATATATGGGAAAAAAGTATCAACAGGCGCCATCACCACAGGGGTTAGATTTGGATCGTGACAAATACCATATGTGATGCAACATAGTGTAATCCCAAGTACTCACTCTCTAAGAGTTCTCAACATGCCCCTCTCGAACCTCGCTCTCCAAACTCAAAAAAAGATCAATATGGGTCACAATATTGCCATCATATAGCCTAAGCATGTTTTCTAGCATAAATTATAGCTCACGTGCTCTAACACATAATGTACAGTAAAAATGTTCAGATGAGATAGCTACACAGTTCCATGGAATCGACTAAATCACCATTTTTATGGTGCAATCCCACACTCCCGTCACCTAGCATGCGCGTCACCTCAACATCAATCACATAACACGTAATTCGAGGTTTTATACCCTCAGCCTCAAGTTTAGAAGTGTTACATACCTCGAACTACGCAAATCTCTACTCCAACACGCCCTTGCCTCGCAAAATGGCCTCTCAATACCTCGAATCTACCCATAAATAAATCGATATGATCAACTCAAGCTATAGGAATCAATTCGATATAAAAATGCTATATTTTAAATCAAAAGTCAAAAAGTCAACTCAAAAGTTAACCCCCTAGGCCCACGTCTAAGAATTCGGCAAAAGTTACAATATCCGAACACCCATTCAACCACGAGTCCACCCATACAAAAAAATTTCAAATCCCACACCAAAATATCAATCAAATCCTCAAAGTTCGGCATAAGATTTTTCCTCCATTTTTTCCCCAATTTTCCACCCCAAATCACTAATTAAATGATGAAAATCAAATACATAATGATGTTTTATAGGTCAATACCACACAAGAGGGGGGGGGGGTGATGTGTGTGGTGTTCAATTTTCGAGTGCAGTTTCTATAGAAGAACCTGGTTCTTCTTGGTGTTCCAACTTCTACAGTTTGCGGAAAAGTAATTGCAGAATTTAAAGAACACAAAAATTTTTACGTGGAAAAGACCTGGCTAAAAAGGTGAGAAAGCACGACCTACTTCCCAGTAGGATTTTCCCAAACTCTTTCACTATATTAATGAGCCAAACATCATTTACAAAATAAACTCTTTTGTAAACCTAATGACTAACTCTAATCGCTTTGTGGCAAACAAGCCTCTAGCTATTTGCAACAAACTTCAAGTTAACTCTAATTTGAACAGTGTGTACCTATTACAATTTCTTCAAGATAAATCTGAAAGATACAATATGTAATCACCTACTACAAACAACTAGACTCAAAAGACAATAGATGGAACTAGTTCTTCTAGCTGGTTCAAGTAGCTTTTGTGTCGCACAAGGATTCTGCTTGCAAAATTGGTTTGGTAATTTTTCTTTCAGTTATTGTTTCACTTCTGTGTTTGTGCGTAAATTCTTCAGCAAGAATGCTTCAACATTTTATAGAGTCAGTAGTTAAGATGTTGTTGTTCAGTGCTAATGCAACTCTTCCTTGGTGGAGGAGTTTGTGTTTATCTCAACATTCTTCATCTTGATTCAGTCCTACCTGAAATCGAACTCCATCTTCTTATCAATTTGTAACCTTTTCACTTAGGAGATAACCTCTTAGTTCACATATAATGTTTATCTCCTATGCATGAACGTTTCTCGTGCCAATGTGTCTGTTTTACTATGTTTGCCCTGATGGACCTGGTTCGACTAGGTTGGCATTTTTCAATCTTCAAAACCATGCAGTGACTTGATTCAAAAAAATCCCCCTTTTTGATGATGACAAACTCTGTGTGTAACCCTGTACATACTTCAATCCAATATACACACGTTTTATAGATTTAAGCATTCATCATAAAGGAACCAGGTTCATTAGGTTATAAATGTCACAAAAAGCATTGAAATTTTGAAAAGCACATATCTTCCCCCTTTTGGAATCACCGAAAAGTTTCAAAATGATAAACTTACCAGAAGTATTAACAATTACTCATGGCCATTGAGGCAACTGCAGATGCAAATAATGAATTAATCATCAAAGAAAACCAATCAAATGTAAGCTATTTAAGATACTTAGACAAAATCAATAACCAAAAAGCAAAATTCATTAATTAGATAGTAGATCAGGCACAATACACTAAAAGAATTAAAACATTTGCAACCATGAGCAAAACAGAAAACAAAAAGCAGAACATAATTTAGAAAATCCCAAACTGGGTCATAGAGGGGGGTTTTTGGAGGCACCGGACTCCTATGGCTGGGAAGGGGTAGAGGAGGTTGTGGTCTTGTCTTGAAGAAGGGAGAGTATTTGATGAAGAAAACCCTCATTCTTCTCTTTTTCCTTGGATAATTCATCTTTGAGAGCATCCCGCTCAGCTTCAACCTCAATTAGGCGAGATTTCAAACGAAGGATCTCCGCATCCTTGATCTCACCATCCTGTACAAGCGTCTGACCTTGCTATTAACAGGCAGTTTCCTGGATGAACCAGGTTCATCCTCAGGAATATTAACAATGTAGTCACATGTCAGCAGCGTATTCTTCCCAAAGTAGTCCTTAGCAGTAGTCATTTTAGCTTTCTTCATTGCAACCTTGAAGTGAGCAAGCACAACAGTCAGGTTAAACCCATAAGGTATAGCATGTGCCTTGGCTCCATTCACAACCCTGTCCAAGAGCTGGATGATGAAGGAAGGACAATTGATATGTTTACCCCTGTGCAAGAACTTCATGAGCATGAGATCCATGTAGCTGGCAATGTGCCTTCGCTCTTGCATAGGCAGCAGAAATTTTATCACAAACTCGAAGAACAGTTTGTGCTGAGGCCTTATGTCACTCTTAAACATTGCCCTGGGCTCAAGTTCTTGCTCATTCTCACAGAAAAACCTAGTGATTTAAAGAGCTGAGGGAAAATAATCCAGATTAGCCCATCTTTGCCTAGTATAATCATCATAACCCTCAGAAGGGATATGCAACACTTCCCCCAACCCCTTTGCATCAAACGAAATCTCAACCCCTTGAACCTTGGAGGATACCCTGCCATCTTTAACAACTGCGTTGGCCATAAATTCAACCAACTCATTCCTAGCCAGCCGTCCCTCAAGGTGAAGAACCATGTCCTTCCACCCTTGCACATCCAAGGTATCCATCAGGAAAATCATCCCTGACTCCTCAAGGTCTCGAAACAACTTCCCTTTCAAGATTGTACGCTTTCCAAACATTGTGAGTTTGTCCGTATCCTCACCAGAAACTTCCACTTCTTCTCCACTTCATTCCTCATCTTCAACAATCTTTACTTTCTTTGACTCAGACCTAGTCCTCTTTGCAATTGTTGAGGGTGTGACAGACACAGATGCTGACTTCTTGGAAGAAGCCTTAACTTTCTTGGGTTTTGGTGTCTCAACCACAACTGGGGCTGGTTGCTCCTCCTAATTGACCAGGTCCATCTCATCGTCATCAACATGAACTACCTCAACAGGCTCTCCAACTTTTTCCTTTCCCTTGGCAGACTTCTTCTTCTTGCTCTCTCTCAGAGCTTTTTCTAATTCTTCTTCTCCTTGCCTAACGGTGCTGCTAGTAGCACGACTCTTTGGGGCAGGAGCATCAAATATGATGAAGCATTCCTCTTCTTGGTTGGAACCGGGGTATTAGCTTTCGTGGATTTTGGAGTTCTTTACTTTTTGGGATTGTAGGACTCCACCAACTTTTTCATCATCTCAACCAACGTTTCCTCAATAGATGAACCAGGTTCATCTACTGCTTTTTGTAGGCTTTCCATACATGCTGCTACTTCCCCAGAATTGCTTCCCTCTAAAGCTTTGATTCCATTCTCAAAAATCACAGGAGCGTGGCCACAAATAGCCAGAGTGGAACCTTCCTTCCCAGAACCCCTTTCTGAGCTCCCTTCTCCCTCTCTCTCAATGTTTATATTTTTCCCGATTTTTCATCTCATATACGGTACCTCTACATCTACTATCGACCAAATCAAGATACACCTGTTTTAAACCATTTCAGTTACAGACCCAACTTTAAGATTTCCCTTTTCAGTGTCAGATGAACCTGGTGCTTCATCCTCATTTGTAGATTTTAAGGACTCACTGGAAGATTCAGAGTCTTGGACGTTGCTGGCTTGAAGTATATCATTTAATTTTCTAGCACGAGAACCAGAGACAACTGTTTTCCTGGCCAACACCTTTACTCTATGTTTTCTGGGGGCTGGAGTGGGGCTAGGTGTAACGGTTGTGACTAATTTGGTTGAATGAGTGGGTTCAGGGATAGGTTCAGGAATAGGTTCAGGAACTGGAGGGTTTTGGTGGGTCGAAGACCTGGTTGGAGAATGTGAGCTGTGTATCGATGGAGAATTAGAACTAGTGCCGAAGACCGACCCTATAATCAGGGGTGGTTGATGAAGATGAAGCAGGGGTTGGTGAAAAAGACATTGTTATGAAGATTTGGGGAGAGAAGAATGTTGATCACTTTGGTATGAGAGGAATAATGAACTTGGTTCGACGGTTATGCTTTTGAAGAGGGGAGGTAATGATGGCCTTTTAAAGATGTGGTTATTAATTGTACAACGGGCATAATTCTTGGTCAAGTGGGAGTCAAATCGCTGAATGAGTTTCATTGTTTTTTGTCATGACTCCCTAACTCTAGGCTAATTAAGGTTTGATGGGACTCTTTGAAACATGATCACTTTAGGATAAGTACTAATAATTTGAAATGAACCAAATATAGATAGAGTCCTGCTCATGTGTGACTGTAATTATTTCAATAAGTGTATGGTGATGAGCACGTACCTTGTCAGTCAGATGAACCAGCAGTGATGAACCAGGTTCATCGTGTTATAAACTTTAATTTGCCTCAATTTACAAAGATAGAAAAACATCATTAGTATCCGGGGAATCATATTAATACATGGAAAAATATTATGGCAGGAAAGTCATGATACTGAGCAATGATTAGTCTGGTTAGCTACCTATTTTAGTGTTTCTAGCCAAAAAAAATCCTTTTTGTTTTTCAATTAGGTGATCTTAATCATCCCTAATTCTAGCATGTTTCTCTGAAAATGCTCCCTACTTAGTACTTTAGTTAAAATATCTGCAATTTGTTTGTCAGTAGCACAAAATTCGATTGAGATTATTCCTTTTTCATAGTTATCTCTTAGGAAATGGTGTCAGACATCTATGTGCTTGGTTCTCTTATGTTGAACCGGGTTCTTCGTCATGCTAATTGCACTAGTGTTGTCACAGAAAATAGGATGCATCCAACCTCTATACCAAAATCCATGAGTTTTTGCTTGATCCATAGAAACTGAGCACAACATGAGGCTGCAGCTACATATTCAGCCTCAGTAGTAGATAGGCCACTGAGTTTTGTTTCTTGGTTGCCCAAGACACAAGGCAAGAGCCCAAAAAGTGAGCCATGCCTGAAGTACTTTTCCTGTCAACCAGGAAACCTGCATAATCTGCATCAGCATATCCTACAAGGTAGAAACTACTACCTTTAGGATACCAAAGACATAAATCAGTAGTTCCCTTCAGATATCTCAGAATTCTCTTCACTGCAGTTAGATGGGACTCTTTTGGATTTGCCTGAAATCTCGAACACACTCCTACACTGAACACAATATCAGGTCTGTTGGCAGTGAGATATAATAAAGACCCAATCATCCCTCTTTATAACTTTTGATCAACGGATGAACTAGGTTCATCCACATCTAATTTTGTAGTTGTGGCTATGGGGGTATCAATTTCTTTTGAGTCTTCCATTTTAAATCTTTTGAGAAATTCTTTCACATATTTTTGTTGATGGTTCATTGTTCCATTTGAGTTTTTCTTGATTTTCAAGACTAAAAAGAAGTTTAGCTCACCAATCATACTCATCTCAAACTCACTCCCCATAAGTCTAGCAAATTCCTTACTCAATTTGTCAGAGGTTGCCCCAAATATGATATCATCCACATATACTTGCACAACCAGGAGATCCTTACCTTTTTCCTTTAAGAACAAGGTACTGTCAATTTTACCTCGTTTGTGTCCATGTTCTAGAAGGAATTTCGGTAGCCGCTCATACCATGCTCTGGGTGCTTGTTTGAGTCAATACAAGGCCTTGTCAAGTTTGTATACATGGTTAGGTGTCTCCTTGCTTTCAAAACCCGGAGGTTGTTTGACAAATACTTCTTCCTTTAATTAGCCATCGAGGAAAGCACTCTTTACATCCATCTGATGGAGAGTGAATTCCATGTGTGCAGCAATTGCTATAAGAAGTCTGATTGCCGCTAGTCTTGCCACAGGATCAAAGGTCTCATCATATTCAATTCCCTCTTCTTGACTATATCCTTGGACAACCAACGTGGCCTTTTTTTTGTAACAGTTCCATTCTCATCGAGTTTGTTCCTAAAGACCCACTTTGTGCCAATCACTGATCTGTCTAGTGGTCTGGGTACCAAGTGCCATACTTGAATTCTTTCAGCTTTTCTTGCATGGAATTTACCCAGTCAGCATCCTCTAAGGCTTCAACAATGTTCTTTGGTTCGATCAAGGATAGAAAGGCATCAAACGCACACAGATTTCCAAGGAGGATCTTGTTTTGATTCCGGATGTCAAATATGTTATAATGTTGTAAAGAGGATGAGAGTTTTGATATATGTGTGGTTTGAGTACCAATTGTTCACTTCTAGATGATCTCATGGTGTCTTGTTGTTGTGGAGAAGGATCACGGCCAAGGTCCAAAGTGATTTGTTGTTGAGTTCCCCCCTTTCATGTTGCTTGGGGTAGTTGGACCTGGTTCATCGCCAGTTCTATCTTCCATAATTGCTTCAATTTGTTCACTGCTTCTGACCTGTCCAAGCTCCTCATCTTCCAGTTCCTGTCACTCAGAAAGAGTGTTAGCTTCATTAAAAACAACATGCCCACTTTCCTCTACACACATAGTTCTTTTGTTATATACTTTATAAGCATTGCTATCTGATCAATATCCCAAGAATACTCCCTCATCACTTCTGGGATCAAATTTACCTAGTGAATCTTTGCCATTGTTGTGCACAAAGCAGTTTCATCCAAAAGCCCTAAGGTGGAATATGTTGGGTTTTCTCCCTTTGAGTAATTCATAAAGAGTTTTCTCTACCAGTGGTCTAGTCATGCATCTATTTATTATGTAGCATGCAGTGTTTATTGCTTCTGCCCAGAAGCTACGGGGTAGTTTGCTAGAAAGAAGCATGGTTCTAGTCATATCTTCAAAAATTATGTTCTTTCTTTCAACAACCCCATTTTGTTGTGGGGTTCTAGGGGAAGAAAAGTTGTGATTTATACCATGTTCATCACAGAATTCAGCAAACTTTGGATTCTCAAATTCTGTACCATGATAAGATCTTATTGATGCTAGTTGATTTCCTAACTATTTTTGAGTTTTTCTAACAAATGAAGTGAACATATCAAATGCTTCATCTTTAGATGTCAGAAATAAGGTCCAAGTAAACCTTGAGTAATCATCAACTAGCACCGTTACATATTTCTTACCACCTATGCTCAGAGTTCTCATAGGACCCCATAAGTCCATATGAACCAGTTCAAACGTCCTGGTGGTACTGACCATTTTCTTGCTTTTGAATGAGTATCTTACTTGCTTCCCCATTGCACATGCCTCACAAACTTTGTATTCCTTGAACTTAATGTTAGGAGGCCCTACCACTAAGTTCTTAGAAACTAATTTGTTAAGCTGATTCACACTCGCGTGACCAAGTCTTTTGTGCCAAAGGAGGGGATCACTGTCCAACACACTTAAGCAAGTGAGTTCATTTTCTGATAGTGTGGACAAGTCTATGACATGGATGTTATTCATTCGTTTTCCCTGCAAAACAATCTTGTCAGTAAGCAGGTTAATCACAAAACATTTTGTGGAAGTGAAAGCAACCAGGTTACCTCTGTCACACAATTGTGAAACACTTATCATGCTATATTTCAAGCCATCTATCAAGTACACATGTTCAATGGAACGTGTGTCATCCTTACCTACCTTACCAACCCCGATAATTCACCTTTCTTTCCATTTCCAAATAAGACATTTCCTCTTTTGAGGTTTTCAAGTGAAAGGAACTATTCCTTGTTCCCTGTCATATGTTTTGAGCAGCCACTATCCAAGTACAAAATTTGGCTGCTTCCTCTCACTTGAACCAAAAAAAGAAATCAGGGGCTAGTCTTAAGAACCCAAACTAGTTTGGGTCTTTTTCTATGAGAGAAAGGATGAATTAAGCATTTTCTGGCCCAATTTGGTAACCAATTTTTTCTTTTAACAAAGCTCTCATTTATTTGACTAGCCTGCTCTTTTGCAGTACACCCAATTTTGTAATGACCAGCCTTACCACAGAAAGTGCAAATTTTATTCTCAAGAAGAGTGAGATACTTGCTTTTAGGATCCAACTTGGGCAATTGACTCCCAAAGCCATGTCCTCTCCCATTGCTACTATGATTTTCTTGAAGCCATGTCAAGGCATCAGAGGGTTTATTCCATTTGCAAGTTCGATCTAATTCATGTTTGACTTTACCAAGTTCTTATTTAAGTGTACTTATCTGTTCATCTTTAGTATACATCTTATATTTTAGTTTTCCCAAGTTTTCTTCTAACATGATATGAGAATGATCAACAGTCTTTTTACTAGTTCCTAGCTTTAATTTTAAATTTTCAGATTTTAGCTCTAGGACCTTAGTTTCAAGTGGATGAACCTGGTTCAACAAGATAGTGTTTTTATTTTCAGATTCACTTACTCTGATTTCCAGGTTCACGCATTTTTCTTTTATCATTGCACACTCTCTAGAGAGTTGTTCTTTCTCTTTCGTTGTTTCTTCGAAACCATCCATGAAATCAAGTAGCAACTCAGAGAGTTTTTCTTTAGATAGGTACTTTATTTTGTTTTTGAGATGGGATATACTTACCTTTGGTTCTTCATATAATTCCTCATCAGATTCGCCAATTGCCATGAGCGCCTGTTCTTCATTCTCACCATCTTCTGATTCTACATCTAAGCTTTCCCCCCAAGCAACAACCATAGCCTTTGTTGTGGTTTTCTTGGGTTGGACTAGTTCCTTCTTCCTGTTCCTTCTTTCAAATCTATCATTTGTCCATTTCACTTCCTACTGAGGACAGTTCTTGATATAGTGGTCAGTCTTTCCACACTTGTAGCATCCCTCATTGGTTGGCCTCTCTGGAGCTTTTGCTTTGTTGTAGTTTCTACCTCTAGAGATGCCCTTCTTCCTTATGAGAAAGTTTCTAAATTCTTTGGTAATCATGGCCATCTCGTCTTGCTCCAGATATGCTCCCTCAGTGATTCTCAGTGATAGACTCCTTCCTTCTTTAGAGCATCCATTTTCATTGTGTGCCTTCTAAGTTTATAGGCAGTAAGGTTTCCAATTAGCTTGTCTAATATGAGGGTTTCAATATTTTTGGATTCCTGGATAACAGTGTTTTTACCTTCCCAGAAAATTTGTAAGACCATTGTCAGGATCTTCTCTATCCGCTCCTCTTCAAGAATGACTCTACCAAGAGACTTAAATTCATTTGTCAGAGTAGCTTTTGTGTCGCACAAGGATTCTACTTGCAAACTTGCTTTAATAATTTTGCTTTCAGTTCTTGTTTCACTTCTGTGTTTGTGAGTAAATTATTCCGCAGGAATGCTTCAACATTTTATAGAGTCAGTAGTTGAGATGTTGTTGTTCAGTTCTGCTGCAACTCTTCCTTGGTGGAAGAGTTTTTGTTTATCTCAACTTTCTTGATTTTGATTATGTCCTACCTGAAATCGAACTCCATGTTCTTATCAATTTGTAACCTTTTCTCTTAGGAGATAACCTCTTAGTTCACATATAATGTTTATCTCCTGTGCATGGACACTTCTCGTGCTAATGGGTCTGTTTGACTATGTTTGCCCTTATAGACCTGGTTAAACAGGGTTGGCATTTTTCACTCTTCAAAACCATACAGTGACTTAATTCAACACATAATCATGAAATTTAACCAAAATAAAGTAAGAATCACTTACCCCAATCACCTACTTGAAAATATCTCCAAGAATCGCCTCCCACTGAGCTACCAAAATCAAATTGTGAAAATGAACTCAAACCCTTGTTTTGAGATATTTACGTTTCTGCCCAGTCGTCCTTCATCACGATCCCAGCAAATCCCACGCGATCGAGAAGCACAAAATTCTGCTCCCATGAATTAACCTTACACATAGGCGGAGTCCTCCACGCGAATGCGAACCTCTGCTTCTTCAGACCTACGCAATTGCGTCCATCCTCACGCGATCGTGAAGCACAACTACAAGTGAACTATCTCCCTTCTCTCCTCTATGCGAACACGGCTATGCCCACGCGTTCGCGATGCACTACATGGCCAACCTACGTGATTGCATACTCCATCTCGTGAATGCATAGAGTAAAATCACCATCGCCACAAACAATCCTACGTGATCGTGGACCTGTCCACATGATCGCATAGAAGGAATAAGATACGGACACCAAAAAGTTTTCATCCATAACACCAAGTCCAAAATTGATCCGTTAACCGTCTGAAACTTAGCCGAGGCCCCTGAGGCCTCAACCAAACATGACAACAAGTCTCGAAACATCATACAAACTTTGTCGAGCCTTCAAATAACATCAAAGAATGCTAAAACAACAAATTGAGAATCGATTCAAGCCTAAGGATCTATTGAACTTCCAACTTCTACATTCGATGTCGAAACATATCAAATTACGTTCGATTGAACTCAAATTTTGCACCCAAATCACACATGACACCACATACCTACTCCAACTCCTGGAACCCCAATCCGGGCCTGGTAACCACAAATTTGACTCTCGGTCAAACTTTTAATTTTCTAACTTTCGCCATTTCAAGCCTAATTCAACTACCAACCTCCCAATCACAATCCGAACACACTTCAAAGTCCGAAATCATTCCATAGAGCTAGAGGAACCATTAAGCTCCATTCCGTAATCTTTTATACATAAGTAAAAACCCGGTCAACCATTTAAACTTAAACTTTCAACCTTGAGACTAAGTGCCTCAACTCATTTAGAAACCTCCACAGACCCGAACCAACTACCCCGAAAAGTCACATAGCAACTGTTAAGCATAAAATGAGCAGCAAATGGGGAAATGGGGATACAACTCTCAAAACGACCGGCCGGGTCATTACAAAAGTTGCTATTACTAGTTCTATTTTTCAGTTGTGGAGTTTACTCTTATATGCATTTAGTGGTAGTTGTTCTTGCATGAAAATTCACCAATTGTTGAATTATTCTCATGCATTTATTTGTGGTTGCTAGTTTTTGTTATCTCTTTCCTTGACGAGCCTAAGTTATGCATTTGATTTGAAGTTGCTATTTCATGGAAATACCTTAATTGTTGTGTTATTAAAGTTGTAATTATTGGAAGCTATTAACCCAGTTGTGGTTGAAATTGTGGGTTATTGGAATATCTTACCTTGTTGAGTTGTTTCTCATTTATTTTGTTGTAACCGAGATTCTTGTACATATCATGGTTGGTTCGTGGGATATGTGTTGTGGTAATATTGTTATTGTTGATTTGCTAATGTTGTGGAATTGAGCACGGATGCTGCAAGTTGATTATTGTGTTGTGATATTGATGCACATGTGGAGGTATAAGGATAAGGGTTGATGAGAATGAGGATACATAAGATGAGATTTACACACGTGTTTCTAGTAAGGGAATTACTTCAAGCCACGCGGTAAGATAAGGGGGCTAAAGCGCGTGAAGAAATAACGGGAAAAATATTTTCAAAAATATATGCAAGGCTCGTGCATCAATGTAAAGAAGATTGTTATTGTTGCTTGTGAAATGTGAATATAAGGTGTGGTACCTCGGTGTGATTTTTTTGTACATTCTACATTCGAATGGCTTGTTGATTTGAACAGTTATTGTTTTTCCTTAAATCATCTCACTTGTATTTTGATTGTATTTTATTATTTGCTGTTATTTTTGTATGAGAACGATTGTGACTTCTTATATGAGTCATGCATTCTACGTGATTGACTGTGTTGATTTAATGTGCCAACATGTGCCTCCGTGTTTCTTGGTGAATTGAGTTTCAAGATGAATTTACTTGCGTGGAGTATTTATCCCATACTCTGTTGAGTTATTGGTTACATAACATATTTTTAAAAAAAGAATTATTAACATACTTTATGTTAAGTGACTTTTAAGATAGAACTCCTTATCTCACTTGGTGCTATACTATTTTTAAACATTTATCACAATTTACTATAATTGGGCTCTCAAATTAAACTCATTACTCAATTTAATATTTTACTTTACGTGAAATTGTTATTATGCCTGTCACGACCCAATTTACCCTCCGGAAGGTATCGTGACGACACCTAGTCTTTACGACTAGGTAAAACTAATTGCGGAAAAGATATTAAATAGAAACAATAAAATAAAGATTGAATAAAGTAAATATACTAATGAAACATCGCCACTTGGCACGTACACAATGTAACTTCCCAAAACCCGGAATATCACACGCAGTCACAAGCTTCAAACACTACTGTAGCTCTAGCAAAAACTTGAAAAAAAGTACATAAGAACGTTTCTACAAGATATAATAGAAGGAGACTCAGAGGATTCTGCGGACGCGGCAGAAATACCTTGCAGTCTCCCAGAATCAGCAGCACCAACTAACCACGAGGCTGATAGCTTGTACCTAGATCTGCACACGAAAATATGTGCAGGAAAGGGCATGAGTACACCACATTTCGTACCCAATAAGTGCCAAGCCTAACCCCAGTTAAATAGTGACGAGGTCAGGTTAAGGATCTACCGTATTTCTAAATAAGTCAGTTTAAAACAGTACAAAAGATAGGTAATGTCTACAGTAAACAGTTTATGGAAAACAATATAAGTTTACTGCAAGAAATCCTCGGCTCAACATAATATATATCACAAAGTGGAATCTCCCGGGATACCGTCCCGTAGTTCCAATTTAATATGAACTATAGGGGGGAAAGCTCCCGGAATACGTCTGTAGTCCCAATTTAAATATGCAGTACAGGGGGAAAGCTGCCGGAATACGTCTGTAGTCCCAATTTAAATATGCAGTGCAGGGGGAAAGCTCCCGGAATACGTTCGTAGTCTCAATTTAAATATGTAGTACATAGGGAAAGCTCCCGGAATACGTCTGTAGTCCCAATTTAAATATGCAATGCGAATGAACGCCGAATAAGGTTTATTTAAACAATTCAGGAGAAAAGTCACAGGAAAAACACAGGATATGACTAACTAAACATTGTGTACATAATATCAAATAGGAGTTTCAGGTAAAACAGGTAGACATGCTTCTCCCTAACCTAAACTACAGAATTAGCACATTAAACAGTGAGATAAGAGTGAAATGATTTATGGCATGGAAGGAAAAATAGAATTTTGCAACAATGGCGGGTGCACGTACTCGTCACCTTGCGTATACGGCGCCCATGCAACAAATAGTATCAAAACAACCTAAGGGAAAGTCCCCAACACAAAGTTAGGCAAGCCAGTTACCTCGACTGCTCTAGTCAACTCAAAACCACGCTCTTGCCACGAGTACCTGACTCCGACTGACCCAAATCTATTCAATTCAATTGCATAATATAAATATCATGGTAAGAAATCGATCTAGCTAATTAGTTCAAGGCTAATGCTCGAAATTAGGAAAATTGCCCAAAAATTCACCCGAGCCCACGTCTCGGAATCTAGTGAAAGTCACAAATTTAGGACACCCATTCAGTCAGGAACTCACTCGAACAAGAATCATCGAAAACCGACGTCAAAATCTCATTAAATTCTCGGATTTCTATTTTGGGAAATCTTCCTCCCATTTCATGATTTTCACCCAAATTTATTGATTGCATGGAAGAAATTTCTATAGATTAATGATATACAAGTGAAATAAGGTTAGGAATTGTTACTTATCAATCTTCTCCTCAAAACCCACTAAAAATCGCCTAATCCCGAGCTCCAAATTGTTTTTAGAAGATATGAATTTCAAGCCCTCGAATTTGATGTAACTGCCCAGCGATCACGCACCTGCGCCCCCTTGGACCGTACATGCGGTCCCGCACCTGCGCAAAATACATCGCAGGTGCGAAAAATCCTTAAGTGGGTTGGAACCGCACCCGCGGTCACTGGGCTGCATCTGTGGAACTCTTGCCGCACCTGCGAGCCAGGCTGACACAAGTCAATTCTGCATCTGCGATGGCCCCTTCTGCACCTGCGTGTCTGTAGCTGCGGTTCCCTTTCCGGAGGTGCGAAACACCAGTACCAACAATGCTTCAGCTGGTTTTAATTTCAAAACCCATCCCATTGAGCATCCGAAACATCTCCGAGGCTCCCGGGACCTCAACAAAACTTACCAACCAGTCCTAATACCTTATCCAAACATAGTCGAGCCTTCAAAAAACATCACATAATTTCAAAATCACTAATTATGCATTGATCAAGCCTAAGAACTTATGAATATTCCAAAATCTACAACTGATGCCGAAACACATCAAAACTAGTTCGAATGACCTCAAATATTACACACACGTCATAAATGACACTACGGACCTACAGCCACTCTCGGAATTCCATTCCTAGCCCGATATCAAAAGTTCTCCTATTGGCCGAAATCGCCGAAATTTGTAACTTTCGCCAATTGAAGCCTAAATCCACTACAGACCTCGAAAACACATTCCGGATACACTCCTAATTCCAAAATCACCCAACGGGGCTAGCGGAGTTGACATAATCCCATTCCGAACCCATCTTCCCATAGTTCCAACTACGGTCCAGTTTCTAAAGCTTAAACTCATATATAGGGACTATGTGTCCAAAAACTCTACGAATTTTGCAACTAATCATTCCGAAAAGTCCCATAAGCAGATATAAAAGTGTGGAAAGCATTTATTAAGAATCGGGGTGCTAACTCTCAAAACGGCCATACGGGTCAATACAACGCTTTACTTTAATAAATTCTATATTTAATTCATTAACTTATCTGTTTTTTTCGTAATTTAAAAATGCTATTTTACTTTACCTTATTTATTTCTAAAATAAACTCATTTGATACTCTATTTTGTATAAGTTGTACGTTATTTTACTTTAGTGTTTTCTAAAATAAACTCATTATCTCATTTGACGACTTACTATATTCAAGATGTTATTATGCCTTGTGGACCGGTCTTTGTATTTTGTCACGCATCACAACGGGGTTATGTTGGGATATGATCCTTAAGCCTATCTTGTATGTTGCTTTCTCCTTGTGTGATGGGTTTTTAGCATTGTCCTTGGCGAAGGTATCTGTTGATCTGGCAAGGCGGTTCTTTCATTTCATTCTCTTTCCACCATTGGGTATATCTAAGCTATTGTTTATTGGTGCACGAATTACATGGTATGTGACTCTAAATAGGATCGATGTGCCACGTTAGTAGAACATCTTGTACTAGATGGGGTGAGGTTATTTGACATGGAATGAGTGTTATCGAACTTGATTATGGTATGTTGGAAGGACAATGTCACTAGTCAACTTATATTTCAGCAAAGGTTCTTGTCAGTAAAGAGAGCTCCACGACTTGTTCATCTGAAGATTATTTATGAGTTTATGCGTGTTTCCTCCATCATTGGCACTGTACGAAGGTTTAGAATAAGGTTTTATTTTATATAAGGTTTGTTACCTGAACCGGGCTTGTCATTGATCAACTATTGTAGTCGGAAGCTACCGCTATGAGTATCATAGTTATGTGGTATATCATGTGATTACATCTTGGGTTATTACTACTGCTTGAAAGGGCTTGTTTAGACTTACACAATGTATAAATGTGAGAATTAGGTATAGTAATGGATTTCAGATATTGGATTTGACTCTAAGCTTTATGGGCTAAGGTTGCAGTAAGAATCTTCATCTAGGTTGTCTTGTCATACTTATATAGGTTTAGGTGTTGTGGGATCATTCATGGGTATGTGCATGGCAAGTTTATACAACCATTTTATGGCTTTTGAACGACTCTTGGCACATTAGAGGACGAACGTATGTTTAAGTGGGGGAGAATGTAACGATCCGATCGGTTGTTTTGAGCTTTAGCATTCCATTCGGTGGTTTGAGACTTTGATTAGCTTCATATTATGTATTATGCTTGTACGTATGGTTGCTTTTGGTTTTCGAGCGGTTCGGGATCGATTTGGAAGAATAATTCTCGTCCTAGTGTAACGACCCTGATAGTTGTTTTGAGATTTAGCATTCCATTGGTGGTTTGAGACTTTGAGTAGCTTCATATTATGTGTTATGACTTACATGTATGGATGGCTTCGGTTTTTTGAGTGTTTCGGGATTGATTTGGAAGAATGATTCTCGTTTTAGAAGCTTTAAGTTTGAAAAATTGACTATGGTTTGACTTTTGGATAAACAAATTTAGAATCGGGTTTGGATTATTCCGATAGGTTTGTATGATGATTTTGGCCTTGAGCGTATGCTAGGATTTGATTTCGAAGGTTTCTAGAAGAATTCAACACTATTTGTCGAAAGTTGACAATTTAAAGAACTTAAGAATTCATAAGTTTGACCAATAGTTGACATTGATTTTATTTGACTCCAATTGGTATTCTGAGACTTGGATAGGTCTATATAGTTGAATTAAACTTTTGTGCACAATATGAAAGTGTAAAGACCCGTAAAATTTTTTTGTTTAAAATAATGATCGAATGAGTCCCCGAGTTATTTTTATTCTGGAAATTTTTAAAACGGATCTAAATTGAGTAAAAAGTACCCCGAGACTTAATGAATAAAATTTTCCAGAAAGTGGGCGTTATGCGACGCACTATGCAATCGCATAACGTGTATGCGGACCGCATAATGGTCGCATACATGGGCAGATCACTGCCCCATTTGAGGACAACTATGCGATCGCATAACGTGTATGCGGACCGCATAATGGTCGCATACATGGGCAGATCACTGCCCCATTTGAGGACAACTATGCGATCGCATTTCGGTTCTGCAGACCGCATAGCTTTCGCATTGTTGCCCTTTGATTTTTGGGAGGGAGGTTATGAGACGCACTATGCGATCGCATAACGTGTATGCGGACCGCTAATGGTCGCATACCTGGGCAGATTGTTTTCGATTTTTCCCCATCTGGAGGGCCATTCTGCGGTCGACTCTACGGACCGCATGTTAGGAATGTGATCACATTCCTGACTGCATTCTTGTGTCGGGCTCCTATTTTTCTAATTTTAAAACCCGACCCCAATTCATTAAAATACCCCTTCCCTTCTTTTTTAACAATTTTCTGAAAAAAATTAGAGAGAGGGGGGAGAGAGGGTTCTTGAGAGAGAAAGCTTCATCTTTATCAATTGGATTTTCAAAGTCACTCAGGCCTGAAAATTTCGAGTAATCATCTTCTTCTTCATTCTAACAGGTAAGAATTCCCAACCCCTTTCCATTAGTTTTCAGGTTTTAAACAAAAAGGGACTCTCATGAATTGATTCTTGAAAATATAAGTTGATACCTTGCATGCATGCTCATTAATGTCCATAATCTAGTAAGGGGAGAGGGTTGGGATAAAGTTGACAAAGAAGGGGTGGTGATCTAATGGGGTCACATAGCATTCGATAAAATGCTTAAAAGAGTTCAAATTGCATGCATGATTTCCAATTCTGAGTTGAATATGTTTAATTGTGAACTAGATTGACGGTACTAGTCAGTTAAGTGATTTGTGAGTAAAAGTTAAAAAGGGATTTCGACCCCAGGTATGTATGGCTAACTTTAACCTTTGTAGAATCCTCTTGTTCGGTCCGAGTATACTGTATGAGTACCTTGTTTAAAATTATGTGAATTGATTGTTCAAATGTGTTGATACGTAAGATTCTATTCTCTGATCGTCCTAGTTGATTGCTATACTACCGTGCTATATGAGATTGTGAAATGTGTTTTGATGTGCCTATCTTACTATATGCAAAGATTGTAAAATCTCGAGGGTATCAATATGAAAGTATGTGTTAATGAATGAAAGAATGTTAATGTGCCCAAGTGTGGGAATGTATATGATGGCTAAAAACGGTGCGTGGTAAGTAATGAAAAAGAGTATTATGAAATAATATAAATGAGTTGAACGATTATGGTAACACCATGTACATCAATTACTTCTTGGTGAGAGACATTGTGCCTTGAGCTCAAATACCGAATTGTTGATATGAACTTGTGTTCCTTGAAAGGAAGAATTCTTGTGATTTGATTGTTTGTGATTGTTGTTACGAAATATGATTGTCGGGTGGGATCGGGTTGCACGCCGCAACACGAACTAATAATGATAATGAGATGTGAGTTAATAAGGGTGGCCGAGGTAATAAGGGTGGCCAATGTAATAAGGGAGGCCGAGGTAATAAGGATGGAATGTGATCATTATCACTATTGAAATGAAAATCTATGATGTGAGGAATAAGGGTGGCCGAGGTAACAAGGATGGAATGTGATCGTTATGACTATCGAAATGAAAAATCTGGGAAACTCTTGAATATGGTGATGTTGAAAGGGGAAATGGAGAGATTGTGAAACTTGTTGATTTTGGTTGCTTCTTTCCACGTGCATTGATTGATTGGTTCTATTACTATTTCTTACTTCTGTATTGTTTGATTGTACTTGGGATAAAGTTTGTTTATACATATTAGTACTATTTCACAGTAGTAACGTCCCTTTTTCCGGGGAAGCTACATTTTCTTATATGAATGTAGGTGGTTCTACAACAGGTAATTCAGCCCATCGTCAGTAGTGCTTCCTCTCCTTTCAGTCAGCTATTCTGGTGAGCCCCACTTCCTCCCGGGGACACGTGTGGCTCATGTCGCCTTATTTTGAGTTTATGGTGTAGTGTAAGGTATAACCGGGGCCTTGTTTCCGAAAAATATTATATAAATCTTTTCTAATAATAGAGGCTCCGTAGACACAATGTTGGTAGTGTACATATGTATTTTGGGTAAGTAATGCTATGGTTCGGAATCGTGATCCACGTTGGTAAATGTTGTGTGTATTTTGTAAGTGTTTGGTATCATATGTTGGAAATGATAAAAAAGGTAGAAATGAAGTATCTTTATAGGAGAGAATAAGGATAGAAATTGAAACAAAACTTGAGCATATCGGCATCGGATATGTCATATGTTTGAGGCAAGCTAACATGATAAGAATTGGTATTTTGGGCAACCGTACTTGGAGTTCACAGCGAGATCATGGAAAACGATTCTATGGAAGGAGTTTATCCAACATACATTACTTGAGCTTCCTTTAGATTACCACAACGTCCCAATACTTCTAGCAATTCCAATCAACTAAAGATATGACAAAATTGAACCATAATTAGGAAACAAATCATGGGTTCAGGTCATTAAGCCATTTTATCAAGCACTAGGTGTGCAATTCGACTACAAGGTTTCTATGGTTGAATACCTTCATCCCTCAACAATTCGTTCACCAATTTTAGTTCAATAACCTCCCCACCACTGTTGTTGGTACATGAATGCACAAGGAACCATTCCCATACCCAAGAACCATACTTCTCATTACCTACTTTTTGTCCAATCCATAAATTTAGAACTATGGAGTAGAACCTTAGCTCTTAGATTAAGGCCTTGTGAGTTCCTCCCTTGAATTCCCAAATCTTGTGCAAGAATTTGAAGCATGGAGATGTTAGTGCCCTTCCTTCTCTCTCTAGTTCTCTTTCCTCTCTCTAAAATACCAGACTTCTGCTCCGAAATAACCCCATTATGCCTTTTTTAAAATGGGGTTAGGCTATAAAAATACAAAATGGACCCTCCGAACTCAGACATGTGGTCACAGAGTGTAACGCATAATAAGTATGTTGCCTACACAAGGGACCGCAAAATAATCCTCCAAAATTTGGCAGGGCGGGTCAGGTCTACGGTAGGTCCGCAAGCCAGTTATGCGACCGCGTAATTGGACCGCAGAATCAACCCTTCAAAAATTCTCATGATGGATTTGCGATGGATGTGCGGACCATGAAATGACTATGCGACCGCATAATGGATCATAAATTGAGCTCCAAAAATTGGCTTTTGCTTCTCTTGCATTCTGTGGCTGATCTGCGGTCTGCGAAGTGGTTATGCAGTCGCATAGTGAACCACAGAAATACCATGTCCTGCAAAAATCATTCTTCAAACTCCCTAACACATTGCACAACTCCCTAACACATTCCATTAGTTACCTCGGCATCACAAACCTCGAGTTCTTGGTAAATTTTATGGGGCCTCACAATATTTGAGTTCTGTGGTATATCATGTGATTATGTCTTGAGATATGGTTATTAATTGATACCGTTTTTTCAAAGTTATACGGTTCATAAATGCAAGAATCGGGTCACATGATGAGTTACGAATGTTGGAGATTTGGGTTTTTAGGTGGTGTTGAGTTACGAGAGGTCGACATGACACTCACTAAGGTCCAACAATATAATTTAACAGAATATGATGGAAATGATAGCCATGTAAAGGCAGTGAAGCAACAAATATATATATAAGGCACTAAAATCCAAGGAAAATACTGGGAATGAATTAAACAATTGCACTTCACCTTCCCTCAAATATCTGCCAAATCAAAGTCCATGAATTTAATAACAAATAAATCATGTGCATGCAGGGTAAGGACAACCGACCGGAGTCATAAGATAGTCATGACTGTGCACTGCCGAGAGTCGAATGGCCCGAACCATAAGTACACCTTTCCATAAAGTACTCACATCTATGCACTGCCGAGGATCGAACGGCCCGAACCAAAAGTTCATCTCTGCCATAAAGTAATCCTCTCTATGCATTGCCGAGGATTGAACGACCCGAACCAAAAGTGCATCTCTCAATCCGCCTTGGCGTACGGCTCGTTCCCATAAGAGCGGGGGAAATCACACTCCGCTCGCGGAATGTAAATTGCGAAGCGGTCACATGCACACACATTATTCCTTTTTAAATTACTTTTCAGTGAAAAATTCCTTACAAGTTTTCTCAAATTCCATGACCACAGGGAAATAAACCGCATGTAACATTTAATTTATTAAGCATATAGTTCATATCAAGTAAAACACAAGTCATGATGTGGGCCTAACTACCTGGACATAATAGTAATAGCCGTTACATATGGACTCTTATCACTTTGTACGTACGTAGCCCCACAATTATCACATATAGCATTTAAATCACCTAGGGGGACAGTTCCCCCTTAAAAGGTTAGAAAGGAGACTCACCTTGTGTCGAATCTACTCCTCGGACCAAGAACGCGCCTGAAACTTCGAACTCTACACCCGAGGACTCGAAACTAGCCAAATGTTATACAAATACATCAATTTATGCAAAAATTATGGAAATTCTCCTACTTATTTAGTAAAATTCACCATTTTTCAAGAAATCCTAAAAACAACCCCGGGCCCGCATGCTCGGATTCCATAAATTCTCGAAGGAAACACTCACCCATAGCCTAAGGATCATTAATATAAGATTTTTGTATTTTTTCATAGCCAATTCACGGGTAATTTTCTAAATTCTGGAAGGCCCTAGGTTACTACCCAAATTCCTAAGTTTTCCACTAATTAATAGTTAAATCCTACTAAGAATGCATACATTAACCAACTTTATGATATAATTTACTTACCTTCCTATGGTTGGGTCGTGGATCCCTTTTTCCAAGAAACACACTGCCTGACAGTGGTTCCGCACCTGCGGCTCGAGGACCGTACCTGCAGTCTCGCACCTGCGAACAAAGGCTCGCAGCTGTGGAAAAGGACGAGGAGGCCTGGGCTCGCACCTGCGGAGAGGAGACCGCACTTGCGGCTCCGCTCCTATGGAACTTTGTCCGCACCTGCGAGAGATGGGCAGCCCGCTTGGGGTCGCACCTACGACCGGGCAACCGCACTTGCGGTAACACCGGAACAGGTGCACCAGCAGCTATTTCAGCTAGTTTTTGGCCTTGTGTGGTGTCCGAGAGGCATCTGGGCCCACCCGAGGCCCCGTCCAAAAATAACAAGAAGTCCCAAATCATAATACGGACTCGCTCAAGCCTTCGGAACACCCAAAACAACGCTAAAACTCAAAATCACACCTCAAAACCCCTAGAACCAAACTTAGGAAGTTTAAGCTTTCTAACTTAGCTAACAACGCGCCGAACCGACCTACACTACTCGGAATGACACAAAATTTTGCAAGCAAGTCATAATTGACATAACAGAACTATTTCAGGTCTCGGAATTCCGTCTGGAACTTTGTCCAAATCCTATTCCGAACATATGCCCAAGTCCGAAATCATCGTACAAACCTACCGAAACCGTCAAAACTCCATTCTGAGGTCGTTTACTAAAAATGTTGGCCGAAGTCGAACTTGGCCTTAAAGGCTAACCTTAAGGAACCAAGTGTTCCTATAGCACTCTTAACACTTCCGAATCTCGGACCACCCGCCCCCGCTAGTCATAAATCACAATAAGCCGCTATGGGAAGTTTCATTTAGGGGAACGGGGTCCGATAACGCAAAACGACCATTTGGGTCGTTACATTCTCCACCTCTTAAACAAATGTTCGTTCTCAAACAGGTATAGAATCATACCTTAAGTGCTGAATAAGTGGGGATATCTGCTCCGCATGTCCTCCTTGGACTCCTAGTTCGCTTCCGATGACTGGTTGTCCCCTCCACTGGACCTTTACTGCAGAAACTCTCTTGGACCGCAACTGGTGATCCTGTCTATCAATAATAGCAACTGGCTTCTCCTTGTAGCCCAACCCCGCATCCAACTGAATAGTGCTGAAATCAACCACGTGAGAGATGTCGGCGTCGTACCACCAGAGCATGGATACATGAAAGACCGGATTAACTACTGATAAACTAGGAGGTAAGGCTAGCTCATAAGCAACCTCCCCAACTCGCCTCAACACCTCGAAGGGACCTATAAACCTCGGGCTCAGCTTGCCCTTCTTCCCAAACCTCATAATGCCCTTCATCAGTGAGACCTTCAACAGAACCTTGTCTCCCTCCATAAATGATATATCACGCGCCCTCTGATCCGCGTAACTCTTATGTCTGGACTATGTTGTGTGGATCCTCTCCTGAATCAACTTCGCCCTCTCCAAAGCATCCCTCACCAGGTCGGTACCATATAACTTAGCCTCACCAGACTCAAACCACCCGATAGGGGAACGACATCGCCGGCCAAACAAAGTCTCAAATGGGGCCATCTCGATGCTGGACTGGTAACTATTATTGTAAGAAAACTCGGCCAAAGGAAAGAACTGGTCCCACTTCCCCCAAAGTCAATCACGCATGCCCTGAGCATGTCCTCCAATATCTGAACTGTACGCTCCGACTGGCCATCATTCTAGGGGTGAAATGCTGTGCTGAGATCTATCTAGGTGCCCTTCTCACTATACAATGCTCTCAAGAAGTGCGAGGTGAACTGAGGACTTCGATATGATATAATGGACACCGGCACACCGTGCAACCAGACTATCTCCTGAATGTAGATCTGGGCTAACCTTTCAAAAGTATAAATAGTAGCTACTGGAATGAAATGCGCCGATTTGGTCAATCTATCCACAATGACCCAAACCGCGTCAACCTTCCGCAAAATCCGAGGCAACCTAACCATGAAGTCCATAGTGATGCGCTTCCATTTCCACTCTGGAATAGGCATCTGCTGGAGTAGGCCTCCTGGCCTCTGGTGCTCATACTTCACACCTGCTGGCAGTTAAGACACCTAGCCACATACTCCACAATGTCCTTCTTCATCTGCCTCCACCAGTAATGCTGCTTAAAATCATGATACATCTTTGTAGCACCAGGATGAACAAAATACCAAGAATTGTGGGCCTCCTCCAGAATCCTCTCCCTCAGGCCGTCAACATTAGGAACATATAAGCGGCCTTGAAGTCTAAGAACACCATCCTCGCCAATAGTAACCTCCTTTGCCTACCCTGAATCATTGTCTCCCGAAGCTCTACTAAGCACGGATCATAGATCTGCTGGGCCTTAATCTCCCCTAATGAGCAACAACATGTGCTAAAACTCGACGAGTCTCTGAAAGGTCTAACTCACCAAGAGATTGGCCAAGGACTGAATTTCCAAGGCTAGAGGTCTCTCCTCTATTGCAATATAAGCCAAGCTACCCATAGTCTCTGCCTTCCTGCTCAAAGCATCTACTACCACATTTGCCTTGCCCGGATGATAAAGAATGGTGATATCATAATCCTTCAACAACTCAAGCCATGTGCACTGCCTCAAGTTAAGATCCCTCTTCTTGAACAAGTGTTGCAAGCTATGGTGGTCGGTATAAACCTCACAGGACACTCCATACAAGAGTGCCTCCAAATCTTAAGAGCATGAACAATCGCCACCAACTCCATGTCATGCACACGGTAATTCTTCTCATGAACCTTTAGTTGGCGCGAAGCATAAGCAATAACCCTCCCGTCCTGCATCAACACACATCCCAAACCAATGCGCGAAGCGTCACAATATACTGTATACATCCTAGAACCGGAAGGTAATACTAGAACTGGTGCTGAGGTCAATGATGCCTTGAGCTTTTGAAAGCTCGCCTCACACTCGTTAGACTATCGGAACGGGTAATTCTTCTGAGTCAATCTTGTCAATGGAGCTACAGTAGAAGAGAACCCCTCCACAAATTGGCGATAATAGCCTGCTAGGCTCAAAAAGCTCCTGATCTTATTAGATAAAGTAGGACACGACCAACTCTGAACTGCCTCGATCTTCTGAAGATCAACCTTGATACCCTGTCTGGACACCACATGCCCCAGGAATGCTACGGAATCCAACCAGAAGTCACACTTGGAGAACTTAGCGTATAGCTTCTGCTCTCGCAAGGTCTGGAGCTCAACCCTCAAATGCTGCTCATGCTCACCCAGGCTACGTGACTAAATCAAGATGTCATCTATGAAGACAATGACAAAGGAATCAATATACGGCCTGAACACCCTATTCATCAAGTCATGAATGTTGCTGGGGCATTAGTCAAGCCAAAGGACATCACCAGGAACTCATAATGGCCATATCTCGTATGAAAAGCAGTCTTCGGAACATCTGAATCCCGAATCTTCAGCTGATGATACCCCGATCTCAAATAAATCTTAGAAAACACACGAGCACCCTACAACTGGTCAAAAAAATCATCTATGCGTGACAAATGATACTTGTTCTTAATGGTAACCTTGTTCAACTGGAGGTAATCAATACACTTCCACATGGACCCATCCTTCTTCTTCACAAATAGAACTGGATCACCCCACGGCGATACACTAGGTCTGATGAACCCCCTAGCTAACAACTCCTCAAGCTGCTCCTTCAACTCCTTCAACTCCTTCGGAGCCATACGGTACGGAGGAATATATATAGGTTGGGTGCCTAGAGCTAAATCAGTGCAGAAAACAATATCATGGTCCGAAGGCATGCCTGAAGGTCTGAAGGAAATACATTAGCAAACTGTCGAACCACTGGAACTGAATCAATCGTCGAAGACTCGGCGGTGGTGTCTCCCACATAAGTAAGATAGGCTAGACAACCCTTCTCGACCATATGTCCAGCCTTCATGAATGAAATAACGCGGCTGGCTGCACTAACTGAGGAATCTCCCCACTCCAGCTTAGGCGACTTGGGCATGGCTAAAGTAACTGCCTTGGCATGGAAATCTAGCACGACATGATAAGGAAATAGCCAATCCATGCCTAGAATAACCTCAAAATCAACCATGTCGAGCAATAAAAGGTCCGCTCTGGTCTCGAACCCACAGAAGGTGATCACACAAGACCGATAAATCCAGTCTACCACCGCATAATCGCCCACAGGAGTGGACACATATATAGGAGAACCCAAGGACTCGCGAGGAGCATCCAGAAAATTAGAAAATAATGATGAAACATATGAATAGGTAGATCCTGGATCAAATAATACTGAAGCCTCTCTACCACATACTAAGATAATACCTGTGGTCATGGCGTCTGAGGCCACAGCATCTGATATGGCCGGAATGGCATAGAATCTAGCGGAGTACCGGAAGGCTGAGCTCCACTAGAGTGAACAGCAGCTGCCTGACCTCCCCCTGACTGGCCTCAACCTCTAGGACGACCCCTGTCGACATGTCCTCCACCTCTAGGTGGCCGTACTGCTGGTGCCGGACCCATCGGCAGGTAACCTTGTTGTACGAACTTGCCCCAAAACCTGGGACATTGCCTCCCTATATGACCTGGCTTTCCACACTCGTAACAACTCCCAGGTACCATAGTCTACTGCCCCAAAGAAGAACCCTGAATGGCCGGAGGGCGATATCCCTCGGGCATAGCACTGAAGTAGGGATCAAAGGATTTCAGATGATTATGATAACCACTGGGTGAACTCTGAATGGCTAGAGGATTGTAGGAATGCTCTGGTATGGCGCTGAAATGAGGCCTCACTGGAAAACCTCGGGGAGGTGGTGAAGTGCTGAATATAAAGTCCTGCTGGGCTGACCACTTCTAAACTGGCCTCTGCCCCTAGCTGGGGCAGCTCTGAAATATCCAGAGAATCTAACTCTCTTGTCTTACTGCCCCTGCTCCCTACTCCTCGACCGATACCCCTTGATCCTGCGAGCAATCTCTACCACGAGCTAATAAGGATTACCCATCTCCACCTCTCAGGCCATGGTGGCCCTAATACCTGGATGCAACCCAACCACAAATCTCCATACCCTCTCTGCATCAGTAGGTAGTATCATGAGTGCATGGCGAGACAACTCTGAAAATATGGCCTCATAATCTATCACTAAAATTTGTCCCTGCTTTAGCAGCTCAAATTGATACCACAACTCTTCCCTCTCAGAGGGTGGGATACATATATCCATAAATATCTGCGTGAACAGCTCCCAAATGATAGAAGGAGAATCTGCTGGCCTGCTGAGAATATAGGACTACCACCACCTACGAGCTCTATCCTCCAACTGGAAGGTAGTGAAATCCACTCCATGGGACTCTAGTATCCTAATGTTGTGTAGTCTGTCCCTGCACCTATCTACAAAATCCTGGGCATCCTCGCCTCGCTTACCCCCAAATACCAGAGGGTGAAATCAAGTCCATCTATCCAATAACTTATGTGGATCGCTGTCCGCAACTGTTCTAGGCTCATGTCCTGCTGTAAAAGGATGGACCCCACCCACGGGCAGTGTACCCGGGGTATGATGTAATGTTGTTGTCTGGCCTGAAGCCTAGGCAGTAGGGGTCTGGACTCCCCTCCTGCTTGAGAAGTGGCAGGATCTGCTGGAAATAACCCCGCCTGGGACATAGTGTCCATAAATCTCATCATATGGCCTATGGCTGCCTGGAAGCCTGGCGCCGTCATGAAGTCTACTGGACCAGGATCTGCTTGAGGCACCTCGTCCTGCTCCTCTGTAATAGGGTCCTCTGGTGGCAGGACCGGAATAGCTCTGGGATTCCCTCGTCCCCTACCACAGGCCAGTGCCCTCCCCGGCCTCTTCCACGACCTCGGAAAATGGGGGTAGCGACACTTCCCGGGTCTGGAACATTAGATGCACGCGTCCTCACCATCTGTGAGAGAATTGAAGAATGAATTTAGTAAATCATCGACTGCATGATAGAGTAAGAACAAAGAAAGGTTTACTAACACCCTATAGCCTCCTGAAGATAAGTACACACGTCTCTGTATCGATTCGCAAGACTCTACTAGGTTTGCCCGTGACTTGTGAGACCTACGTGAACCTAGTTCTCACGACCCAAAATCCTAACTTAGGTCGTGATGGCACCCAACGGCGGGGTCAGGCAAGCCAACACTTAATTTACTAAGGGATTCCTTTTATTAAATTAAATATTTCAATATATACACAGTTTTTAAAACATAAGACATAAATCGACAAGGATAATTAGCTAGTTTTTAATCAAAAGCAGTCATGAAGAGGCGTGAGCCAATATATATACAAACCTGAAATCCATAATAATTATCACGTGTGTGCAAGGAACTAGTGTCACAAGTCCTACGGACATACTAAAAGAATATACAAAAGATATAATATACAATCCCACTGTCTGAAGGAAATAGACGGGAACTAAGAAAAAGAAACCACATGGTGCTGCCGGATATCGCCAGGAGGAAGCAGCTCACGGTGAAGTCAGGTCCGTCGATAATCAAAATCAAGTTCCGGCCCGACAACCAGATGCTCCAGCCTCAGAACCTGTACAATTAAGTACAGAAGCATAACATGAGTACATAAATATATATATATGTACACAGTGAGTATCCCGCCTAACCTCGAAGAGGTAGTGACGAGAGGTCGACATAACACTCACTAAGATCCAACAATATAATTTAACAGAATATGATGGAAACGGTAGACATGTAAAGGCAGTGAAGCAACGAATATATATATATATATATGGCATTGAAATCCAAGGAAAATACTGGAACTAATAAAACAATTTGTTACTTCAACTTTCCTCAAAATATCTGCCAAATCAATTTCCATGAATTTAGTAACAAATAAATCATGCATGCAGGGTAAGGACAACCGGCCGAAGTCAAAAGATAGTCATGTCCGTGCACTACCGAGGGTCGAACGGCCCGAACCATAAATGCACCTTTCCATAAAGTACTCACATCTATGCACTGCCGAGTATCGAACGGCCCGAACCAAAAGTGCATCTCTGCCATAAAGCAATCCTCACTATGAACTGCCGAGGATCGAGCGGCCCGAACCAAAAGTGCATCTCTCAATCCGCCGTGGCGTATGGCTCATTCCCATATGAGTGGCGGAAATCACACTCTGCTCGTGGAATGTAAATTGCGAAGCGGTCACATACACACACATTATTCCTTTTTAAATTAGTTTTCAGCGAGCAATTCCTTACATGTTTTCTCAAATTCCATGACCTAAGGAAAATAAGCCTCATGTATGATTTAATTTATTAATCATATAGTTCATATCAAGTACAACACAAGGCATGATGTGGCCTAACTACCTGGACATAATAGTAATAGCCGCTACGTACAGACTCTCGTCGCTTTGTACGTACGTAGCCCCCACAATTATCACATATAGCATTTAAATCACCTAGGGGGACAATTCCCCCTTACAAGTTTAGAAAGGAGACTCACCTCGTGTCGAATCTACTCCTCGGACCAAGAACGCGCCCGAAACTCTGAACTCTACACTCGAGGACTCCAAACTAGCCAAATGTTATACAAATACATTAATTTTATGCTCAAAGTATGGAAATTCTCCTACTTATTTAGTAAAATTCACCATTCTTGAAGAAATCCCAAAATCCAACCCCGGGCCCGCATGCTCGGATTCCAAAACATCTCGAAGGAAATGCTCACCCATAGCCTAAGGATCATTAATATACGATTTTTGTATGATTTCATAGCCAATTCATGGGTAATTTTCTGAATTCTCGAAGGCCCTAGATTACTACCCAAATTCCTAAGTATTCCACTAATGAAGTAGTTAAATCCTATTAAGAATGCATGCATTAACCAACTTTAGAATATAATTTACTTACCTTTCAGTGGTTGTGTCGTAGAGGCCTTTTTCCAAGCTCTCAAGTTTTCTAATGGAGGAAAAACAATGATGAAAAATGAAGAATCCCGTATTTTAAAGAAACACACTGCCTGACAGTGATTCCGCACCTGCGGCTCGAGGACCGCACTTGTGGTCTTTCACTTGAGAGCAAAGGCTCGCACCTGCGGAAATGTTAGAGGAGGCCTGGGTTCGCACCTGCGGAGAGGAGACCGCACTTGCGGCTCCGCTCCTGCGGAACTTTGTCCGCACCTGCGAGAGATGGGCTGCCCGCTGGGGGTCGCACTTGCGGTCACACTAGAACAGGTTTACCAGCAGCTATTTCAGCTGGTTTTTGACCTCGTGTGGTGTCCGGGAGGCACCTGGGCCCACCTGAGCCCCCGCCCAAATATACCAATGTCGGCCCAAAATGCACACGCAAGTATACGTGGTCGTAGAAAGTAATATACTATTAAATTGAATGTCGAACCCACAGGGACTTGCGTAAACTACTTATTGAATCACTCTAATTGATATTTAATCGAGCTAAAACAAAGTCCAGGGATATAACTAATTTATTCTACGATTATATGAACTAATTATCAAGTAATGAGAGTATTGTTGTGTATTCAATAGAGACAAATATTCCATGGTTGTGATCAATTCACCACTCATATTGCATTCTAATTAACTTTCCCTTTCATATAATTCACTCATGGTTGCTAATTAATCGATAATTGCTCTCGTAGCCTTCTCCCGAAGTACTACTCGCCTATTCTCAATAGATTAATGCCTATATTCCTATGAAATAAATCTATTAGAACGCACTACGATTACGATGTTTAGTTAAGCACGATGACTAGATATATTCCTATCCTAACCACAAATCCGCTCCCCTCAAGGGTTAAGATCACGCTCTCTTCAATTCTTCTCTAATCTATATACGGCTTTCCCAAGCATAATATAGATAGTATATAGAACCAAATTGCCGGCCAAATAATTAAGCAGTTAAACACAGAATTGAAGAAACAACCATATATTGAGGGAACTATAATCAAGGTTAATTTAATGTCAAATAAAAATATTCATGGCTAAACCATAACCCCAGAACAATGGGTGTTTATCCACTCATGCTAGAATTAAACAATTGCATAACTCTTGCATAAATGGAAAATACTAGAATAAGATGAAGAAAAATGATAATCCTTTGCTTCCTCAATGATCTTCTATGTATATTCTCTTCAAAAATGGCATCCTCCTCCCCAAGTTGTGTTTTTGGGTCTATTTATATGTTTGGGATAAACCCTAAACGTGTAGGAGACTTCTATTCCAACCGGGAAACACTTAAAACATTTAAAACTCGGAATTTACCGGACCAGGGACCCCAGGCATTAAGCCCCAAACGCCCAGCTAAAGCCTGGGTAGGCCAGGCATTTGGGCTCTAACGCCCCACTAACGCCTGGGTATGGTTGGCGTTTGGGCTGAAACGCCCGGCTAACGCCGGGTTATGCTAGGTTTTTGGGCTAAAACGCCCGGCTATGGCCCGTGTCACTCCTTTTCAACTCTTGAGCGTATTTTTGACGTTTATACATCCTTTTAGCTCGGCTTCCATCTCCAATTCACCTACACATGAATTAGACTCCATTATGAACATATAACGTGTATTTTTATCACAAAAGCACATAAAATGTAAGGTATATGATGCTTAAAACTATGGTTCTAGCCACGCATCAACCAACAAGTCCCAAATAATAATATGGACTCGCTCCATCCTTAAAAACACCTAAAACAACGCCAAAACTAAAAATCACACCTCAAAACCCTTAGAAACAAACTTAGGAACTTTAAGTTTTCCGAATTCTCTAACAACGGCCCGAACCGACCTATACTACTCGGAATGATACCAAATTTTGCAGGCAAGTCATAAATTACATAATGGAACTATTCCCGGTCTTGGAATTCCGTCCAGATCTCGATAACTCAAAATCACGTCCCAAACCACAATAGGAACCTCAGGAACTCTTATTTCAATATTGGGTGCCGAAACACTCCCGGGTCATCCAAAACTCATTCCGAACATACGCCCAAGTCCAAAATCATCATACAAAGCTACTGGAACCGTCGAAACTCGATTCCGAGGTCGTTTACTAAAAATATTGACTGAAGTCAAACTTGGCTTTGAAGGCCAACCCTAAGGAACCAAGTGTTCCTATAGCATTCTAAACACTTTTGAACCCCGGACCACCCGCCCCCACAAGTCATAAATAACAATAAGCCGCTATGGGAAGTTTCATTTAGGGGAATGGGGTCTGATAAGGGAAAATGACCGGTTGGGTCGTTACACCGACCGGTCGTTTTGAGCTTTAGCATTCCATCTAGTGGTTTGTATGTTTGAGTAGCTTCATATAATGTATTATGACTTGCATGTATGTTTGGTTTCAGATTATGAGTGATTCGGGATTGATTTGGAAGAATGATTCTCGACTTAGAACCTTTTAGTGGGAAGAGTTAACCAATGTATTACTTTTGGCTAAACAAATTCGAAATTAGGATTTGTCCGATAGGTTCGTATGATGATTTTTGACTTGTACGTATGTTCATATTTTTTTTTTTGGATTTTCCTATAATAATTCGACGCTATTTTTCAAACGTTGGCAATTTGAAGAACTTAAGATTTCATAAGTTTCACCAAGAGATGAGTTTGATGTTATTGGACTCCAATTAGTGTTCCAAGACTTTGGATAGGTCTATATAGTTGAATTAAACTTGTGTTCCAATACTTGGTTTCGTATAAATTGTATATTGTTTTATTTACTTGTTTTCTAAAATGAACTCATTATTTTATTTGTGTCACGACCCCAAACAAACAAGCCGTGATGGCGCCTATCGTGATACTAGTCTAGCCAATTCACTGAAAATAATCAAATGATTTTTCCATTTCACACATCAATTATCATAATTTTCATAATAATTCTGTTTCTTAAGCATTTCAAAACAGTAAAAATGATTAGAATATCTAAGCACAGCCCCAACATCTGGAGTCAACCATCATGAGCATCTAAGAGATGATACAGTCTAATACAAATCCTCTACTACAACAAGTTTGGGAAGTAAAGTAATAAAGAAAGAGTAGGAAGGAGAAATAGTAGGTTGCGGACGCCGAGCATCTACCTCACGATCTCCGAACAATGCTCCAACTAGGGTAGCTCAAAGTGAAGGGAGTAACGTGAGTACGCCAACTCAGTAAGTAACCAAAATATCTAAAAATATAAGTGCATTGACGAGCATTTAAACTTCATAGTTTCATAAAAATAAGTACCAGTAAAGCTAATCAAGTCAAGAGTCCACATTTACCAAAGATTTTACAAAACTCCAGTTTGCCCTTTTGAAACTTGTATGATACATTAGTTTATCAAAGAGGATCAGTGTAAAGAATAGTGAAAACAGTAGTTTCCTAAAAATATCCGCCACTCGGGCACAGTGTTGCTCACAAATAAAGCCTCTCAGCCAAACCTCTTAGTCACTCGTGACTCTGCTCTCATAAGTCAATGCTCACACTCAGCACTCTCACTCATCAAGTACCATATAACAACTGCTGCAGCGTGCAGCCCGATCCATATATATATATATATATATATATATGTATATATATTATTGCAGCACGTAGCCCGATCCATACATAATGTATATTGCTGCGGCGTGCAGCTCGATCCATATAATAGTCGACTGCGCTCATTGGGGATGTACAGACTCCTGGAGGGGCTCCTTCATCCCAAGCGCTATATCGCTGCGGTGTGCAGCCCTATCCAATATATATATCAATGTGGCATGCATCCCGTCCCATATATAATGTATATTGTTGCGTCGTGCAGCCCGATCCATATATAATACATATATATTATTACAGCGCGCAGCCCGATCCATATATAATATATATTTCTGCGGCGTGCAACCCGATCCATATATAATACATATATATTTTTGCGGCGTGCATCCCGATCCATAACTATCCTCACATACTCGTCGCTCGTCCTCACTCAGTCATCCTCAAAAGCCACTCGGGCAATTCATCTCAACTCAGGATACTCAACCCAAAACACTCCTCAAAGTTTTAAAGCAGTGGGATAACAGCGAAAATACCAACAAGTGGTAAACATAACTGAGTTCACGGATGTTCTATCAGGATAGTGCGAGAATAGTGTAAAAATACCCTGAGGGTCTGAACAGGTCGACACGAGGCCCCAAACATGGCTCACAGCCCATAAACAAGTATAAACTTCTGAAATACAAGATGTCGTAAGGTTTCAAATGGAATACGCGGCATAATAGTCGCTACGGGATGGACCAAGTCATAATCCCTATCGGTGCACGCCGACACGCTCGTCACCTAGCATGTGTGTCACCTGATTTACCAAAACAATATAAAATACCGGGGGTTTCATACCCTCAGGTTTAGAGTTACAATCGTTACTTACCTCAAAACAGCCCAAAAGCTACTCCACGATCCTTTTTCCCGTCGAATGGGCTCCCGATTGCTCCGATTCTATCACAAAACAGATCAATAACATCAAAATAAGCTAGGGAGACGAACCCCAATCGAAAACTATCAAAATTAGGCACAATTCCCGAATTTTCCAAATCCGGCCCCTGGGCTTATGTCTCCTCCCACGATTTTGTACATTCGAAGAACATCAAATTCAGACCACAATTGCCCATTCAAATCACCAAAAGAATTTCCAAATTTTTCCTCCCATTTTTCCCAATTTTTCCTCCCATTCTTCCTAAATGTTCTACGTAATTCTTCAAATTGCATGGTGAAAATCAAGACAAATTCATGAAATTGAACCAAAAATGATTGAAGAACACCTACCACAAGAATCCCATTGAAAATCTCGTCCAAAATCTCCTTCTTCTGAGCTCTCAAATGGCAAAATGAGTTATGGCCAAGAACCCCCGAAATTAGAACATAAACTGTCTGCCCAGACTTTTACTCTGTGCGATCGCGGAAAAAGACACGCGATCGCGAAGAACAAAATGCTGCCCATCCAAACTAACTCTATGTGGTCGCAGAAATAACTATATGACCGCGTAAGACCACTCCTCACAACAATGCAATCGCGACAAGCTATATGCGATCGCATAGAGCAAATTCCATCACCTCACTACCACTCTAAGTCCTACTATGCGAATGCAAACATCTCCACGCGAACGCAGTGCCCAAGAATGATCACACTACGTGATCGTACCCCTACAGCCGCGATCACAATTCACAAAAATTGCCTGGCCTCAACTTACTCTACGCAATCCCGGATGAACTCATGCGATCGCAGTGAACAAACCACTGCTGCTAAAACACTAGAAAACTAGCAATCTCCCAAGGACCAAAAGTGCACGTTTGAGCATCCGAAATACAACCGAGGCCCCCCGGGACCTCAACCAAACGTACCAACATATCCCATAACATCATTCAAACTTAGTCGAGCCTTCAAAACACAAAAAATAACGCAAAAACAACAAAATCACATCAAATTCAAGCCTATGAACTTTGAAATTTCTAAATTCCACCAAGGACTCCGAAACCATCCAAAACACATCTGATTGATATGAAAATTGCACACATATCAAAAATGACATTAGGAACCTGCTTCAACTTTCGAACTGCCATCCGACCCCGATAGCCTATTTTCCGCTGCTGACCGGAAATCTCCAAAAACTAACTTTCGCCAATTCAAGCCTAATTCTACACCGGACATCAAAACCATATTCCGAACAAATTCTTAAGTCCCAAATAACCTAACGAAGCTATCTGAACCATAAAATCTACATTCCAAGGTCCTTTACCAATAAGTCAACTTCCGGTTGACTTTTCCAACTATTTAACCAAGATAAGAGACTAAGTGTCTCATTTCTCTCCAAAAATTGCTTCGAACCCGAGCCAACCAATCTAACAAAATATAATGAAGCTGAACCACATATAATGAAGTAGAAACGGGGGAAACGGGGCTAAACTTTCAGAACAACCGGACGGGTCGTTACATCCTCCCCCAGTTAAACATACATTCGTCCTCGAACATGCTAAGAGTTGTTCTCCAACACCATCGAAATCCCGTGTAGCCTACCATGCACATACTCGGGGTTGATCCCACGTCACCCTATCCCATATAGTTCCAATAGCAGAACACAGTTGAAATTTCAAAAATTAATCCTGACCCATAAAACATAGAACCAAATTCCCACTTCTGAAGTAATATACAAGATCAAAATTCCACAACTATAAACTGAATGGGTCAGAACACACTATATCAATCCATATTGGTAATCCAAGATGTAATCACATAGTATACCACATGACTCGAACACTCATAGACATAACTCGCAATCACAATAGTTGCTCAGAACAACCCAATACCGGTACATAACATCTTATCAAGAAATGCGTTGCTCTAACACTTTCATATACTGACGATGATGAAAGAAACACGTAGAAACTAGAAACGATTCGTCCGATCAGTCAGACATGAAGCACCCCCTTCCCAAACAGGAAGTGTAGCAGATTTCTAAGCCGACTCTCGATATTTATCCTTCCAACTATGCTGTAGACAGTTCTGACAATATTCATTCTAGGTCCAATGACCTCTTCTCATCTAACATGAACACTCTGATGACATGACACATCGATGCAATTCGAAGCCATAACATGTGCAACTCGTGCACTCAATAGCAACATCCCAAAGTAATCAAATTATATGAAAGATTCACATTGGGGGAATATCCTGCCATTAACAATACCATCACAACAACCTGCTAAAAGCCTGGCACACATCGAAAAAATCAATACACACGAATCCAGTACCAAAGGTCATACCCCTACATAATCTCCGCTACACTATGCGATGTCATCCAAACGCTGGTCCACATGAAATACTACAAGCCACCTGGCTAAAAATCAATAACCATTCTAAATGACATCAAGTACTCAATGTGCATTGCCACAACCCCGGGTAAAATCGGACGATACCATGCCACATGAATCAGAAAGAACATAACCAGTACGTCTCAACCTCGCAATACCCAATTACTTACCTTACTCAGATAGCGCTATAAAGCCCAATTAAATTCGCACCATAAGTGCATATAACTAAAAATTACCACCCCTCGCAACACTGAGGGGTAACTTGTAGATCACCAGAATAATAATAAACTCCATGAAAATTGAATGGTACATCCCTCAACAATAGCAATTATTGTGCCCTCCTTTTCCCCCTAGCGCTCCTTCCGAGGCTCGGTTGAAAAGGGTTTATGACATTGATTGAGACTACTCGTTCCTTTTGGGAAAGGGATTTGCATATTTTGAAGAGTCGCCACCTAATGATTTTAACGGTGCGTTAGGGCACCTAAGGGGTTTAATTACAACTATGCTACTAGCTAGAGATTTGGTAAGGGCTTGAAATTATCCTAAAGGGAAGGTGTTAGGCACCCCTCAGGATCCACAAGTGTGGTTCTCGGCCAAATGGTTTTTGTGAATTTGTACGGCTTAGCAAGAAAACAAATAAAGGCTCAAATAAGAGGGGATTTAAGTCTTAAGCATGCAAATGTTTGAAAATAATTAAGAAGATCAGCTTTTGAAAGGATTACAATCAGAGCATATAAAAGGGTATCCTAAGTTTATAATAATATGGATCACATTAATACAATACCCGGTAATCACTCCTCAAAGAGGGGCCACACGTGGTACTAGCGCACCGGTCATCATATCCATATTCTACCTTTTCCCACACCATGAAAACAACTAAATCGAGTGTTGGTTTCGACCTCTATTGCATGCTGTTACTCGTCCCTTCCTATCAGTCCCATAGGAGATTAGGACTCCTATCCTAAAGGAGGTGCTAGGCAGACCCTCAGGTTTTAAAGGTGAAAATGCTAAGGTGACATATAATGAACAAGTAGAACTGCAGATAAATGGGGTAGCACATAAACATGAAAGGGCTCAAAGACGTCCACAAACAGTGCACATAAACAGCATGTCTCATACACAATTAAGGTCTAGATTCAGATCCTATGCTTGGTGTTTAAGTGATAATAACAAAGACAGATTTATTGCATAACTCAGAGAGGAAGTCTTAATCAGACTTGCCTACTGGTTTTAAGCATGCTAACAGTTGAACAATAATCACAAAGGACAGTTTTGGTTTAATTTTTTTAAGTTGATTACCTAAGGTTTTCCTTGGTGTAGGATAACATGAAACAGTTATTCAATTTGTTAATGACTCTAGCTTGTTTATAGCTAATAAATGCAATTCTAGGTGTTGAAGATATGCAAGGACTAATTATCAGTTGTTTAGAATTGGGAGACTGTTTTAGATATCTGTATTTAGACTAAGTGCATTTAAATGTGTACGATACTATAAAATGATATCTAATGCAGCATGATGTATAATAACCTAAACATGATTTCTAAATGCAGATAAAATCACAACATTATGCACTGTTTCAGGAATAACAACAGTACAACTCGTTTGTTTTATCCTAGGGACATGATTTCTAAGTGCGCATAGAAATATGAAACATGATTGCAGAAGATACCAATTATTAACATTATTTACACTATCACATATTTTCTTATTGATAAATGAAAGTACTGAAACAAGATGCTGAAACAATGTTCATGGGACCAAAAGAGCTAGAATTTTAAGGCATGGATGGAAACCTACATATGATTTCTATTACGCAGATAAGAAATAAATCTTAAAACATGGTTTCTACCCTTGTAATAACTAAGCATGCATAGTTATCCCTCCCATTTCACTATCCAGCCCCCCATGAGTTGTTTATAGATTATTACAAGCCAAGAATTATGAATTACATAAACAAAGTAGAAAATAAGAAGTTATTCTATAGGGAGCCTTCACTCAGGCCCAAATCCTCCAAAACTTGTTCCATATGGTATTCATAGCCTTTTCCAGCCCGGGTGTGTCAAATTTCCCTAAGGACCTCAACGGCTCCCGGACAATGCTTACACCCAGACATAGTAACCAAGAGTTAAACGTGTGCAGTGTGGAAATACCATCCTCAGTATGTCAGAGTTCAGAGGGAACTCAAGAGGTTCCCTAAGCAGTGCTCACACTGAAGGGGTGGAACTTAAGAATCTAGGAATAAAGTGAAGTGCAAGGGATAGATTTGAAAAGGTTTTGACAAAAAATAGTACTGGATTGATTCAGTCAATACAGGTGTTTTATGAAAACGTTTTGATCAGTAATGAAACAACTTGAATATAATGTAAACATCTTTGGAAAAGCAGCAAACAACTCGCACAGGTTCAACACATTCAAATATAGATTTCACTCAGGGACAATGGGAATTGGGGACAAATAGAGCAATAACATGATGAACACTAACTAGGCAGAAGCCTTGCAATTGGTTACAGGTAGTGGGACACAAAATTAGGAATACTAGTTAGACATGGTCATACAGTCAGAGATACCTAGAGTATGGGATCAATCATGGTTGAAAACCAATCACTGAATCAGATTAGAGGGAGTGCTGGGAGGGGGTAGGACATAACTACACATAGGTTTAAGAAACACATGTTAAGTAACATACAAGGCAATTATAGCATCTTAGGGATTGCATGTTGAGGCTATAAGGGAGGAGATACCCAGAATCAAACAACATAATATGTGAAACTAGTTGCAAGTAGGACAACATAACCATAAGTAAAAGGAAACCAGAAGCAAGATGCATCATAATAACCAGAGAAACATGTTGTTTTGGAGACTTTAAATATAAGATGGAAACATACCAGTTAAAGACAACAAATACAGAATAAGAGGCAAGTAGAAATAGCTAGTCCTGGCTTCCAGCCGACTAGCAATAGCAAACGATCAAGAGAAGAATAGTAGATTGTGTGTGTGTGAGCAAGAGAGAATTAGAACAAGGTTTATATGTTCGTCATTTGTTAATGAAAGAGTAGTTTGTATATATAGTTTTTTGAAAATCAGTAGTGAATAAGGAAGGAAATCAAAATAAACAAGTAATTAGGGATTGAGCATCAATCAGTACACAATCATTATACGTATTCCTTAATTGAAGGGACTGAGTTCAAACAGCTAGCATGAAAAACAGCAAATAAGGAAAGTTCCCATATAGGACATGCATATGACATATACGGAAACAATTTCAAATCAGTACAAACATACAATAGAGGCTAGGTTCACAAACTCTAATTAAGGGAATGGGAATCAACTAACAACAAAAAAAATCATGTAACAAGATAAAAAATGGACTAAGGTCGGAAATTAATAAATAAGGTCTCAAATCACATGGAATCAGGGATTTAAAATAATAAATCAGGAACCCTAACAAACTAAAACTACAGAGAATCAGGGATTCAAACAGGAGTAACATGCAAGAAGTCAGAAACCGTAATAGTAAAAGCATGTGATATCAAGGATTCTCATGAACTTATAGGGCAAACAGAAAGACAAACGACACAACAAGGAAAGAACAACAGAGGGTAAAATATCATGGAATCATAAAGCTCATACATATGCAAACGATATTGAAGACACAATCAGGTAATAATTCGGATAAGAGAGGAAAAATCAAATAAATTACTAAAACATAGTAAAGACCCTAGAGTAATGCTGAGAACATCACAGGAAAATCATTTTAAAGCGGAGTCATGAAACCCTAGTTGAAAAGGAAGAGTGGTTTTAGAGAAAATCAGAGAGTTTTTGAGGGAAACAATCAAATAGCTTAAAACATATACATATGTATCATTGATCTAAATAATAGGGAGAGTTTTAAGCATTTATGGTTTCAAAAATAACCCAGAGAGATAAAGAAAAACCTCAAACGTCGCTGGTTTAACCCCCAAAGGTCATAGACCTTGCTTGAATAACCGGAGGTAGCCAAAGATTGCCGTAGGGTGATGAGCACAGGTCCAGGAGGTAGGAGGATTCAACCTAGGTTTCTTGAAGACCTTAGAGATGGCAGACACCAGCGTGAGGGAACCACAAGAGGCAGGAGGGTAGTGAAGGTTTCAAGGTCTCCGGCGAAGGGATGGCCTGAGAAGATGAAGAGATCCATCGAAACATGAAGAGACAAGAAGTATCTATAAGAGATTAGAGAGAGAGAGAGAGAGAGAGAGAGTAGAGAGTTGAGAGACGGTGAGAATGAGAGGGGTCGGGGGGGGGGGGGAGGGAGGTTTAANNNNGGGGGGGGGGGGGTAGGTAGGTTTAATTATGGTAACAAAAATCTGGGTCGTTGATCTAATTTGATCAATGTCTCAGATTGGTTTGGGGTTGGGCCGGTTAGGATATTGTATGTGGCTTGGGGGGTCTGCGCTAGTTTAATTTGGTTAGGGACCAAGATTGATTTAGGATAGAATTTAAATAAAAAGGCTAATTGTTAAATACCCAACTAAAATTAATTAAAATAATTTATAAAATAGATGATAATTGTAAAGATGAAATTGATGCTTAGTAAATTAATTTAAAATGATTAATTAGCATTTTAAAAATATAAACGACTAATTACTGGAAAAAATAGCATAAAACGCATGATTAGACTATAATTGCGAAGTTATTGCAACTACGGCCAAGGACTGCCAATTTGGCTAATTGTGAAGTAATTTTGTCTTAGTAGGACCAAAAACAATACATTAAGTCAAGAAATGTTTTTGAAATCATTGGTAATGTAATTTTGTAATTGATTATTAGAAATAAAATACTTGATAAATTAACAAAAATATGGGAAAATTATAGAAAAATACCAATTGCTATGAAAACCTGATTTTGAAGGTGTAAATGCAAATTAAAAAAATAATTTGAGAAAAAATTGGGTATCAAGAGCTGCCCCTCTTTACTTGGGAAGGATGAAAGAGTTGCCGGGTAAAGACATGATGGCAAATTTTGACCGAGCGAAGCGGTTTGAAGAGGTTTAGGTCGCACCCTGATTTTTGAGTTGCCTGCATATCCCTAATTTTACAGGAATCAAGTTGTACGTAGTTCAGGAGTCATCGACAAAGCATACCGATGGAGCTATTTACAATAACAGACGCAACATATATGACTGACTGAATGAATGGCTTACAGAGTAATTAAGAGAACTGGAGCGGGATCGCTCCTACCGGGAAAGTTGTTTCTTGCCGGGTTACCTGCAAATGAGTAATACAAGCATATCGTGCGTAATTTAAACCTGATGCAAATTCCCGTTGGACTATGAATGTTGTCTTTGGACAGTTAAGGATGACGTCTTTAGATCATGATGTCCTGGGCCATGAATTGCTTGATGCAGGATTCGTAGGCCATGAAATGATGTTCTCGGGCCATGAAGATGGTGCCTCTGAACCATGATGCCTTTGCATAATGATATGCAAACTAATAAAAGAGATCCTCAGGCCATGGTATGGTGTTCTCGGCCATGAAGATGGTGCCTCTGAACGATGACGCCTTTGGATAAGTTGGCGATATTTCAGCCTATTAAGATGCAATAGTATGATGCTGACAAAATAGAGCTTAGTCTTGCGAATTAAAGGGGCAGAGCTTAGACCAAAAGGAAAGTGCAGTAAATAATGCTAGAGGCATTGGTTTCTTTTGAGAAGTAAATGGGAGGCAGCGTTTAGCATTAGAAGGCAGAATGGTAGCCATATGCAATATGCGAATGCAGATCGAGGTAGCGTTTAACCTCAGAAGGCATAATGGTAGCCTTATGTAATATACGAATGCAAATAGGAGGTATGGTTTAACCTCAAAAGGTATAAAGGTAGCCTTATGCAAGTTGCAAAGGTAGATGGAGGTAGCGTTTAACCTTGGAAGGTAGAATGGTAGCCTATGCAAGATGCGAATGCAGATGGAGGTAGCATTTAACCTCGGAAGGTAGAATGGTATCCTTATGCAATATGTGAATGCAGATGAGAGGTAGCGTTTAACCTCGGAAGACAGAAAGGTAGCCTTATGCAATATGCGAATGCAGATGGAGGTAGCGTTTAACCTCGAAAGGAAGAATGGTAGCCTTATGCAATATGTGAATGCAGATGGGAGGTAGCGTTTCGCCTCGGAAGGTAGAAAGGTACCCTTATGCAATATGCGAATGCAGATGGAGGTAGCGTTTAACCTCGAAAGGAAGAATGGTAGCCTTATGCAATATGTGAATGCAGATGGGAGGTAGCGTTTCGCCTCGGAAGGTAGAAAGGTACCCTTATGCAATATGCGAATGCAGATGGAGGTAGCGTTTAACCTCGAAAGGAAGAATGGTAGCCTTATGCAATATGTGAATGCAGATGGGAGGTAGCGTTTCGCCTCGGAAGGTAGAAAGGTACCCTTATGCAATATGCGAATGCAGATGGAGGTAGCGTTTAACCTCGAAAGGAAGAATGGTAGCCTTATGCAATATGTGAATGCAGATGGGAGGTAGCGTTTCACCTCGGAAGGTAGAAAGGTACCCTTATGCAATATGCGAATGCAGATGGAGGTAGCTTTTAACCTCGGATGGCAGAATGGTAGCCTTATGCAAGATGCAAATACAAATAGAGTTAGCGTTTAACCTCAGAAGGTAGGAAGGTAGCCTTATGCAATTCGCGAATGCAGATAGGGGTAGTGTTTAACCTCGGAAGGTAGAAAGGTAGCCTTATGCAAGATGCGAATGCAGATGGGAGGTAGCGTTTAACCTCGGAATGAAGAATGGTAGCCTTATGCAAGATTAAGGAAGGACAACATAAATTCTTAGCCGGTGTTAAATTATGGTAGAGCATTGTGATAATGAAGCATCATTTATGCTGATAATAAATGTTGGCATGTACGACGAGTTTGAGGAACGATGTATGTCCTTTGAGAGGATAATATGTTTTGGGGCTTTTGCAATTTTATGCCTACAGCCAAAGGAAGATCGTGAGTTTTGTAAAGGGGGGAGGTTAGTTCTCATTCCTGCTGGCTCTGCTTGGCTCGTTTGCTTGATCATGATGATATTGTCTGTATCATTGGGGTAGCTTTCACTAAACAAGATTCTTCAGAAAAAAATAAATATGCATGATTTTGTAAAAGTATAATATATAATCTAAAATAGTTTTAGATGAACCGACGACATGACACGGCTCAAGACATTGCAAACTCTCCTGCTGCGAAATTTTGAGGGTCCTCCTCAATATTCTGTCCCAGTTTGCTGGGTGGACGCCTCTGACTGCTGCTCGCGCGGCGATTGGTTGAAATTGCTTCATAATTTTGAGGGTCCTTCTCAAAATTCTATCCCAGATGGCTGGGTGAATGCTTGTGGACTGCTGCTCGCTTCAGAATTTTGAGGGTCCTTCTCAAAATTCTATCCCAGATGGCTGGGTGAATGCTTGTGGACTGCTGCTCGCTTCAGAATTTTGAGGGTCCTCCTCAAAATTCTGCCCCAGTTTCCAATTGCGGGGAAAATAGATTTTTATTAAACTGAGACCGAACCCATAGGGCTGCCTACGTATCCTATCTTAAACAGGAATCAGGTCATACGTAGTTCAATTTACATCATTGAGAAAGCATAAAGATTACACATAGTAGCGCTTGAGTGCATCTGAATTGATTGGTTTTGACCAAACTTCTCCGTCCATTTCTGCAAGTATGAGTGCTCCTCCTGTCAGCACTCTATGAACCATGTATGGACCTTTCCAGTTGGGAGAGAACTTATCCTTAGCTTCATCTTGATGCGAAAATATTTTCTTTAACACCAGCTGCCCTGGTGGGAATCGTCTCGGCTTGACTTTCTTGATGAAGGCCCTGGCCATTCTGTTATGATATATTTGACCATGACATACTGCATTCATTCTCTTCCCATCTATGAGGGCTAGTAGCTCATAACATCTCCTTACCCACTCTGCATCGCTGAGCTCAACTTCCTGTATAATTCTTAGAGATGGAATCTCCACTTCGGCAGGAATAACAGCCTCTGTACTGTAAACTAGCATATAGGGAGTTTCCCCTGTTGATGTGCGAACAGTGGTGCGGTATCCCAATAAAGCGAATGATAACTTTTCATGCCACTTCTTATGCTTTTCTATCATCTTCCTTCGTATCTTCTTAATGTTTTTGTTAGCGGCCTCTACGACTCCATTCATATGAGGTCTGTATGCTGTGGAATTTTTGTGTTTGATCTTGAGAGTTTCACACATAACTTTCATCAAGTCACTGTTGAGATTCGAACCATTGTCGGTGATGATTAACTCGGGAACTCCGAACCAACAAACAATGCGGTCGCGGACAAAGTCAGCCACGAGTTTCTTAGTAACTGCTAAGTAGTTAATGGAGACCAAAATGAACCTGTGGCCATTGGAGGCGGCAGGCTCGATTGGTCCAATAATGTTCATACCCCAAGCGGCGAACGACCATGGTGAGTTGGTTGCATTGAGCTCACTTGGAGGCAATTTTAGCATATCCCCGTGTATCTGGCAACGGTGGAATTTCCAAACATACTGGATGTAGTCCGTTTCCATAGTCATCCAAAAATAACTATCTCGGAGTATCTTTTTTGCAACAAAACCGTTCATACGTGGGCTACAGGTCCCAACATGAATTTATTCTAGCAATATTGATGCTTCTTTTGCGTCAACACACCTTAATAACCCCAAATCTGGGGTCCTCCTACACAGGATTCCTCCGCTATGAAAGAAATTATTGGACAATCTCCGAAGTGTGTGTTTCTTAGTGGAATTTGCAAGCTCGGGGTATTCTCCTTTTGCCAAGTACTAATATATGTCATGAAACCAAGGATTTCCATCTGCTTCTTCTTCCACATCGGCACAATAAGCTGGCTGATTATTGATCTCTACAGGAATAGGTTCAATGAAATTCTTGTCTAGATGCTGGATCATTGAGAATAAAGTAGCCAATGCATCGGCGAACAAATTATGGATTCTGGGGACGTGCCAGAACTCTATCTTTGTGAACCTCTTTCTTAATTCCTATATATGGTGTAGATACGGCAGTATCTTGGAATTCTTTGTTTCCCATTCTCCTAGTACCTGATGTACATATAAGTATGAATCACCGATCACTCACAACTCATGGACATTCATGTCAATGGAAATATTGAGCCCTAAGATGTAGGCTTCATAATCGGCCATATAGTTGGTGCAAGGGAACCTAATTTTGGCGGATATCGGATAATGTAGATCGGTCTCTGATACTAGGACTGCTCTAATACCGACTCCATTCAAGTTTGTTGCTGCATCGAAGAACACCCTCAAACATTCATAGGGTTCTACAATATCTCCTCCTATGAATGATACCTCTTCATCAAGAAAATATGTTTTCAGGGTTCCGTATTCTCCGTTTACGGGATTCTCAACAAGATGGTCTTCCAGAGCTTGTCCTTTAACTGCCTTCTGAGTCATGTAAACAATGTCGAATTTGATCAGCAGGATTTGCCACTTGGCTAGCTTGCCAGTGGGCATGGGCTTCTGAAAGATATTTTTTAATGGATCCATCCATGATATGAGATATGTTGTGTAGGCACAGAAATAATGCTGCAAATTTTGGGTGACCCAAGTTAGAGCACAACAGGTACGCTCTAATAGAGAATACCGGGCCTCATATGGAGTGAACTTCTTGCTGAGGTAATAAATAGCATGTTCCTTCCTTCCCGTTTCATCATGCTACCCCAGAACACAGCCGAAAGGTCCATCTAACACGGCAAGATAGAGTAACAGTGGTCTGCCTAGCTCGGGCGGTACTAGGATTGGCGGTGTTGACAAATATTCCTTGATTCTGTCGAAAGCCTTTTGACAATCGTCGGTCCACTTGGTCGCAGCGTCCTTCTTCAGCATCATAAAGATTGGCTCACAGATGACTGTAGACTGTGCTATAACCGGCTGATGTAATTAAGCCTCCCCAAGAAACTCATCACATCTTTCTTGTTCCTTGGTAGTGGTAGTTCTTGAATGACTTTGACTTTTGACGGATCCAATTCTATTCCCCGAAGGCCTACAATAAACCCCAGCAACTTCCCAACAGGTACCCCGAATGCACAATTCCCGGTGTTTAGTTTCAGATTGTATTTTCACAATCTATTGAAGAACTTCCCCAAATTCTCCATGTGATCAGTATCTTTCTTTGATTTGATAATGAAATCATCAACGTACACCTCGATCTCCATGTGAATCATGTCATGCAATATGGTGGTCATGGCGCTCATGTAAGTGGCCCCTGCATTCTTTAGGCCGAATGGCATCATCTTGTAACAATACACTCCCCATGGCGTGATGAATGCTATTTTCTCAGAATCTTCCTCATCCATCGAAATCTGGTGATAACCATCGAAGCAATCCATGAAGGACTATAATTCATGCTTGGCGCAGTTGTCAATTAGAATGTGTATATTTGGTAAGGGGAAGTCATTTTACGGACTGGCCCGATTGAGATCCCGATAGTCGACGCAGACTCTGACTTTCCCGTCCTTCTTTGGCACATGAACAATGTTGGCTAACCATGTCGGGTACTCCACTACCCGGAGAACTTTGGCGTTGATCTGCTTGGTAACTTCTTCTTTGATTTTGAAACCCATGTCGGGTTTGAACTTTCTGAGCTTTTGTTTCACCGGTGGACACGTTGGATTGGTTGGCAGTTTGTGAGCCACAATAGACGTACTTAGACCAGTCATGCCATCATACTCCCATGCAAATACATCCTCATACTTTTTTAGAAACTCTATGTATTCTTTCTTTTCTGATGGTGAAAAATGATTGTTGATGCGAGTCTCCTTGACGTTTTCTGAATCTCCTAGGTTATTAACTTCAATCTCGTCCAGGTTGGACTTAGGTCTGTTCTCAAAGTTCTCAACTTCTTTGACAATCTAGTCAGGTATGTCGTCTTCGTCTTAATCAATGTCCGTTTGTTGTGTTGTCTCATTGCATGTCACAGTCATCGGTTCATCAATACAAGTAATAGTAATGTTGTATAAATAAAGTAATGAGAGAAAACAATAGCAATAAATATCGGATTCGTAAGAGAAATTTAGAAGATGCTTTGATGAATTGAATAGCTGTTTTGAACATTGAAGATCTTATTGCATAAATTGAAAAATGCAGGAAGAGGAAGATCATTTAGTGAATAAAATAATAAATAATGCTTGTTTTATCCTTGCTACCCCAAGGCTCGTCGGGCTTTGGTCGTCTTGATAGACCAGTTCTTGAGATATGTCCCCTTGCTTATAGTCTGTATGGAAGGGCCTTTGGATCTTGTGCGATACGCTGATGTTGCAAGAATGCACGAACTAACCTTTGGGGACGGGAATAATAAAATAAAAACAAAAAGGTAACAAAGTCAGTGAGGATTATGAAAAAGAATATTGTGGTATTTAAACACATAATGCGGAAATACAAAGCGCGTCCTAAGTTGGGAACCTCTTTGTGCCCGAGGTAGGCCTAGCGACAAATTGATTTGGAGAACTTAAAATTTTAAATGCCTTATTATATTTATAAGAAAAATAGACAAATGCCGAAAGGATAGATGAAAATTAAAAGTCACTAATGGACATTGGCCTTATTACATTAATAGAGAAAACGAAAGACACTCCTATCTACTTCGTCCTAGAAAGACCTTCCCTAGACTCGGCATTCTTTCTTTCCTCGTACAGTTTTCCCAGCTCGTGAAGTCCCAGCAACAGGTAGGTTCTGGCTAGATATCCTCCTTCAGCTCTCTCACCTTTTTTTGTTAGGCTGGATTTCTAGGAGTGATGGTAAGTTACCCAAGTGTTTCCTGACGATAGCTTTGTCGCTAGAGTGCAGGTCCTCCCACCAACTCAACAGTCATGGGTTGATATTGGAGACCATGCCGAATCTAGGGACTTCGTGCCTCATTTTTCTGCAAAGCAAATAAGGTTAGGCCCTTACCCCCACCATACTCGACTATTTAACGTCAATAATTAACAGGAAGCATTTAGTTATCCAAATAAATGCACAGAACGTGAGGGCGTCCGTTTGGGTTTAGGGAAATCCAGTGGACTCTGGATAAGGATATATTAAAAGCTATCATGCGGACGAAACTTTAGCTCGACTAGGTCTGACCATGATGCATGCTATAATGCAACAGAGTAAGGTTTTAGATCGGTACCCTTGAGCGGACAACTCAAGGGGGAAAGGCACGAAACTGTCGACTGCACCGCTGATCTACTAGTTTTACCGCAAATAAGCCTTTCCAAATTTAGTGGGTAATAATATAGGAAGAGCGCAACCACTCATCAAGCGTTGCTATTGTATTTTGTTTGGCATGAGTGGAGTATGAATGTTGAGCATGATCATGCAAAAATAATTATTAAAATAAGTTTTCACGTATTTGCACGTTAAAGAAAGCGGTAAAAAAACCAGTAATGATTTAAAGCAGTTACAAAAGAAAACAAAGCGACATGTCAGTTTCATCTTTGAGGAAAAGTAAATATCTGAAGTAAACAATTAATTGCATGTAAAGGGAAGAGGAAAGGGTGCATGTATTTAAACAAATCTAAAGGAACAAATTCACGAAACAATTTGAAATGGTAAAAGCCTGGATATCCCCAGTAGAGTCGCCATGTTATCGCACACCCCTTTTTCCCCAAGCGCTCCTTCCGGGGCCCGTTTAAAAGGGGTTTATCACATTGGTTGAGACAACTCACTCCTTTTGGGAAAGGGATTTGCGTATTTTGAAGAGTCGCCACCTAACGATTTTAACGGTGCGTTAGGGAACCTAAGGGGTTCAACTACAACTACGTTACTAACCAAATACTGGGTAAGGGCTTGAAATTATCCTAAGGGGAAGGTGTCAGGCACCCCTCAGGATCCACAAATGTGGTTCCCGCCCATATGGTTCCTGTGAATTTGTACGTCTTAGCAAACAAACAAATAAAGGCTCAAATAAGAGGGGATTTAAGTCTTAAGCATGCAAATGTTTGAAAATAATAAAGAAGATTAGCTTTTGAAAGGATTAAATTCTAAGCATATAAAAGGGTATCCTAGGTTTATTATAATATGGATCACATCAATGCAATACCCGATAATCACTCCTCGACGAGGGGCTACACGTGGTATTAGCGCACCGGTCATCATATCCATATTCTACCCTTTCCCACCCCGTGAAAGCAACTAAATCGAGTGTTGGTCTCGACCTCTATTGCATGCTGTTACCCGTCACTTCATATCAGTCCCAGAGGAAATTAGGACTCCTACCCTAAAGGAGGAGCTAGGCAGACCCTTAGGTTTTAAAGGTGAAAATGCTAAGGCGACATATAATGAACAAGTAGAACTGCAGATAAAAGGGGTAGCACATAAACAGGAAAGGGCTCAAAGACCTCCACATACATGAACAGTGCAAATAAACAGCATGTCTCATACACAATTAAGGTCCATATTTAGATCCTACGCATTGTGTCTAAGTGGTAATAACAAAGACATATTTATTGCATAACTCAGAGAGGAAGTCTTAATCAGACTTGCCTACTGGTTTTAAGCATGCTGACATTTGAACACTAATCACAAAGGATAATTTTGTTTTATTTTTTTAAGTTGATTACCTAAGGCTTGCCTAGGTGTAGCATAACATGCAACAATTATTCTGATTTGTTAACGACTCTAGGTTGTTTAAAGCTAATAACATGCAATTCTAGGTGTTGAAGATGTGAAAGGACTAATTACCAGTTGTTTAGAACAGGGGGACTATTTTAGATATATGTATTTAGACTAAGTACAGTTAAATGAGTACGATCCTATAGCATGATATCTAATGCAGCATGATGCATAATAAACTAAACAGGATTTCTAAATGCACATAGAATCACAATATTATGCACCGTTTCAGAAATAGCAAGAGTACAACTCGTTAGTTTATCCTAGGGACATGATTTCTAAGTGTGCATAGCAATATGAAACATGATTGCAGAATATACCAATTATTAACGTTATTTACCCTATCACAAATTCTCTAATTGATGAATAATAGTACTGAAACAAGATGCTGAAATAGTGTACATGGGACCTAAAGAGCAGGATTTTTAATGCATGGATGTAAACCTACACATAATTTCTATTGCGCATATAAGAAATAAAGTTTAAAACATGGTTTCGACCCTTGTAATAACTAAGCATGCTTAGTTATCCCTCCTATTTAACTATCCAGCCCCCCATGAGTTGTTTACAAATTATTACAACCCAGAAATTATGTATTACCTAAACAAAGTAGAAAATAAGAAGTTATTCTATAGGGAGCCTTCACTCAGGCCCAAATCCTCCAAAACTTATGCCATATGGTATTCATAGCCTTTTCACAGTCCGGGTGTGTCAACGTTCCCAAAAGATCTCAAGGGCTCCGGGGCAATGCTCACACCAAGAGTTAGTAACCAGGAGTTAAACATGTGCAGTGTGGAAATACCAGCCTCAGTGTGTCAGAGTTCAGAGGGAACTCAAGAGGTTCCCAAAGCAGTGCTTACACTGAAGGGGTGGAACATAAGAATCTAGGAATAAAGTGAAGTGCAATGGATAGATTTGAAAAGGTTTTGACACAAAACCTGGATTGATTTAGTCGATAAAGAAGTTTTCTGAAAAGGTTTTTATCAGCAATGAAACAACTTGAATATAATGTAAACATCTTTGGAAAAGTAGCGAACACCTCGCACTGGTTCAGCACATTTAAGCATATATTTCACTCGGGGACAGTGGGAATTGGGGACACACAGATAAATAACATGATGAACACAAACTAGGCAGAAGCCTTGCAATTGCCTATAGGTAGTGGGACACAAACTTAGGAATACTAGTTAGACATGGTCATACAGTCAGAGATACCTCGAGTATGGGATCAATCATGGTTGAAAACCAATCACAAAATAAGATTAGAGGGATTGTTGGGAGGGGTAGGACATAATTACACATAGGTTTAAGAAACACATGTTAAGTAACATACCAGGCAATTATAATATCATAGGGATTGCATGCTGAGGCTATAAGGGAGGAGATACCCAGAACCAAACAACATAATATGTGAAACTAGTTGCAAGTAGGACAACATAAACATAAGTAAAAGGAAACCATAAGCAAGATGCATCGTAATAACCAGAGAAACATGTTGTTTTGGAGACTTTAAATATAAGCTGGAAACATACCAGTTGAAGACAGCAAATACAGAATAAGAGGCAAGTAGAATGGCTAGTCTTGGCTTCCAGCCGACTAGCAATAGCAAACGATCAAGAGAAGAATAGTAGATTTTGTGTGTGTGAGCAAGAGAGAATAGAACAAGGTCTATGTGCGTTCTTTGTTAATGAAAGAGTAGTGTGTATATATAGATTTTGAAAACCAGTAGTGAATAAGGCAGGAAATCAAAATAAACCAGTAATTACGGACTGAGCATCAATCAGTACATAACCAATATAGGTATCCCTTAAATGAAGGGATTGTGTTCAGACGGCTAGCATGCAAAACAACAAATAAGGAAAGTTCCCATATGTGACATGCATATGACATATAAGGAAACAATTTCAAATCAGTACAGGCATACAATGGAGGCTAGGTTCACAGAATCTAATTAAGGGAATGAGAATCAATTAACAGCAAATAAACTATGCAACAAGGTAAAAAATGGACTAAGGTCGAAAATTAATCAATAAGGTCTCAAATCACAAGGAATCAGGGATTCAAAATAATAAATCAGGAACCCTAACAAACTAAAACTATAGAGAATCAGGGATTCAAGCAGGAGTAATAACAATCAAAGGAAATTAACATGAATCGAATTAATCACAGGCAAGATGTCAGAAACCCTAACAGTAAAAGCATGTGAAATCAAGGATTCTCATGAACTTATAGAGAAAAGAACAAGACAAACGGGACAGCAAGGAAAGTACAACAGAGGGTAAAACATCATGGAATCATAAAGCTCATACATATGAAAACATTATTGAAGACAAAGTCAGGTAATAATTCAGATAAGAGAGGAAAAATCAAATAAATTACTAAAACATAGTAAAGACTATAGGATAATGCTGAAAACATCATCGGGAAATCATTTTAAAGCGGAGTCATGAAACCCTAGTTGAAAATGAAGAGCCGTTTTAGAGAAAATCATAGAGTTTTGGAGGGACACAACGAAATAGTTCAAAACATATACATATCTATCATAGATCTAAAGAATCGGGAGTGTTTTAAACATTTGGGGTTTCAAAGAGAACCAAGAGAGATAAAGAAAAATCTCAAATGTCGTTGGTTTAACCCCCAAAGATCATAGACCTTGCTTGAACAGCCAGAGGTAGCCGGAGATGGCCGGAGGGTGATGAGCACAGGTCCAGGTGGTAGGAGGATTCAACCTAAGTCTCTTGAAGACCTTAGAGATGGCAAACACCGGCGAGAGGGAACCACATGAGGCAGGAGGGTTGTGAAGGTTTCAAGGTCTCCAGCGAAGGGATGTCCGGATAAGATGAAGAGATCCATCGGAACATGAAGAGACTAGGGAGAGAGAGAGAGTAGAGACTTGAGAGACGATGCGAATGAGAGGGGGACAGAGGGTTAGGTAGGTTTAATTATGGTAACAAAAATCTGGGTCGTTGATCTAATTTGATCAATGGCTCATATTGGTTTAGGGTTGGTCAGGTTAGAAAATTGTATTGGGCTTGGGGGGTATGTGCTAGTTTAATTGGGTTAGGGACCAAGATTAATTTAGGCTAGAATTGAAATAAAAAGGCTAATTATTAAATACCCAACTAAAATTAATTAAAATAATTTATAAAATAGCTGATAATTCTAAAGATGAAATTGATGCTTAGTAAATTAAACTAAAATGATTAATTAGTATTTTAATAATATAAATAACTAATTATTGGAAAAAATAGCATAAAACACATGATTAGGCTATAATTGCAAAGTTATTGCAATTACGGCCAAGGAGTGACAATTTGGCTAATTATGAAGTAATTATGTCTTAATAGGACCAACAATAATACATTAAGTCAAGAAATTTTTTTGAAATCATTTGTAATGTAATTTGGTAATTGATTATCAGAATTAAAATACTGGATAAATTAACAAAAATATGAGAAAATTATAGAAAAAGACCAATTGCTATGAAAGCCTGATTTTGGAGGTGTAAATGCAAATTAAAAAATAATTTGAGAAAAAATTGGGTATCAACAGCAATTTGGAGTTAGAAATTCCGACCCGGTGCAGAACACACACTCATACGGGCCTACCAATAACCCTGAATCAACACTGTTCACCCACAACAGATAGATAACTCACCGAAAGTTCACAATGACTGAACCATGGTACATACTAACATCTGACTAGCTTTACTCGCATCTTCACAGTTCACCACCACAAAATAACCTATTTATGAAGAACTCTCAGTCACGAAGCACACCAATTACTAATATTATCTACCTAGTCATCTCAAACTGCCCATGTTGCCTAAGAATTTATGACCTTCCTTCTAGGACTGAATTGTGTCCTCACACATGCAGATCTTAACTCTTCACAACATACCGCATACATCCCGCTATCCTATGATAAATATGAGAACTTCATAATCCCTTACGGGCCATAAGCAATTATGTACTCAACTAGCCAAGAATTAATTTTTTTCCTTTCATCCTATCTAATGAGCAAAATCACTATACACCAAATGCTCCTCATGCTAGTAGAAGATATACATCTCTAACCGTGGTAGAAACCATCAAGAACTCTCTGAATCCCATTTGTATGACACCAAACCGTCAGGACCGAATCCTTCTAACTCAACCAAGCTACGCAGGTTACCAATACCCAAGAGCATTAGAAACACTTGTACAAACTCATTACCTCATGAACACCCAAAGAACTAACATTATCCCTTACCATGCCGATCCGAACTACTACCATGTTTTCCTATTTAACAAAGTTCCTTCCGACTTACCTTCGAATTGATACTTCTTCTTGCCATAATACGGTAATTCTCAAGCCATAATCACCACACGTGACCCAAGCATAAAACCATGCGGTCTAAGGATCAAAAGCCACCAGATACTCTCTTAAATATCACGAAAAGTACCATATTCAAAGATACTTACCCTGAAGAGACTTCATGCGAATCTAAAGACATTACCTTTACTTTACTGATAATGATATGTAGAGTCCATGAAAATGTAGAAATTCCACAAGTCTTGACACCCTCCAATGTAAATCTCAATTACACTGACCAATTAGACAAAATCGACCTGACATGCTTGCACACTAACATAATAAGAAACTAATCCACTCACTTGAAGCCACAATCAAGGTCATACACTTCACATACTACACCTCTTACAATTACCACTCAATCATTCAATAGAACCCATTCACCCAATAGAGTACATTACGACCTATGTCGAAGAAATTTTCATTACTCGAGTCATTCCCAGACCCCACATCGGTAGTTCATAACTGATTTACCAATATACCTCGAACTGAGACCAATACAGCACATAATCGTGTAATAAACTTATCATTAACAGACTCCCCTATATGCTTAAAGCCAACGATCAAGATAACCAATAACTCGCAACGCGCATAATAACACAATCCGTCTAACAGCTCAAGTGATCTGCAAGTCTCACATTCACCATTGCAATAGTCATGCAAATTTCCACAAGCGATCTAAACTCAATTACAACATATATCATTTACTAGTAGAAGAGAACTTACTACAGAACAACATAGGGATCACACACCCCAGGACAACACGTAGGAGATACCCCTGTCGCCTTAGCCTCAAACATGATATCTCTCTATACACTTCCGAAGATCATAGTTATCACGCAATCACTACACCCTTATGCATCTTAACACAAACAACGCCTAACCTCGAGGCATCGAGATATGCAGTATAAGAACCTGAAGCTGAGGGGAGAACCAACATTAGAGCTAAGGTCAAGGGGAATCTTGAGCTTCTGGAAGCTCCACCCACTCCCATCTGACCATATGGATACCTTCACTGGACACCACGTGTCCCAAGAATGCTACTGAACTGAGCCAAAATTCACATTGGGAGAACTTTGCATAGAGCTTCTCCTCCCTGAATCCTTATAATACCATCCTCAAATACTAAGTATGCTACCCTTGGCTACGAGTATACGCCAGCGTGCCATCAATGAATACAATAAAAAAAGAGTGCCAATACGGCCAGAATACACCGTTAAACAAATACATGAACGCTACAGGGGCAATGATCAGCCCAAAAGACATCACCAGGAACTCATAACAGAATAGAAGGATCCGCTTCACTCCACAACTGAACAACATAAGAGGTCTTCCATTACACTCACAACTCGAAGTCATATACCAAACCGAGACAGAAAGCAAACACTCAATAAATCTTGCCACATTTCTAGCCAACCCTTTTGTCACAAAATCAGCAGTCTGAACACATCTAACCATCAAATCACTCTCACCATATAGGCATCCAGTCACAAAGACCCGTCAATAAGGACATCAACGGACATATAAGTCCCCAAATACATATGCTCACACAACGAAGTCTCAGCACTCAAGCCACAGACAGAATCTGGCCTCAAGTCCTCCTTATTGGCCCATTATCAAAATGCTAAAATCACATCTGATCCATGGAATTCACAAGCCGTTGATGCACAACTGATACCAAGCGCTCTCGTGCGCGTTCAAATACATGGAAGAAATTCAAGAGTTACGCCCTTGGCTGAATAAAATGGATTCCCACGACAAAAATTCAAGAATATGGGATTTTCCTAAGGGTTCTGCAGCCTCTCGGAGATAGGTACACACGTCTCTGTACCGATCCGCATAACTCTACTAAACCTGATCATGATCGTTGAGTCCTATGTAACCTAGCGCTCTGATACCAACTTTTCACGACCCCAAAACTAAACTGGTCCTAATGGCGCCTATCGTGATATAGGCTATCCAATTCACCGAAAATAATACAAATGGTTTTTCCATTTAACACATCAATTATCCAAATTTTCATATTAATCCTGTTTCTTAAGCATTTCAAAATAGTAAAAATGATTAGAGCATCTAAGCACAGTCCCAACATCTGGAGTCCACCATCATGAGCATCTAAGAGATGATACAGTCTAATAAAAATCCTCTACTATAACAAGTCTGGGAAGTAAAGTAAAAATGACAGAGTAGGAAGGAGAAAGAGTAGGATGCGGACGCCGAGCATCTACCTCACAATCTCCGAAAATGCTCAAACTGGGGTAACTCAACTATCGCTCCGCCCCGGTACCTGAAGCTGCACACAAGGTGCGGGGAGCAACATGATTATGCTAGCTCAGTAAGTAACCAAAGTATCTAAAAACATGAGTGTTATGACGAGCATTTAAAATTTATAGTTTCATAAAAATAAGTACCAGTAAAGGTAATAGATCAAGTCAAGAGTCCACATTTACCAAAGATTTTACAAAAATCTAGTTTACCCTTTTTAAACTTGTATGAAACATTAGTCAACATTTATCAAAGAGGCTCAATGTAAAGAATAGTGAAAACAGTAGTTTCATAAAAATATCCGCCACTCGGGAACAATGTCGCACACAAATAAAGCCTCTCGGGCAAGCCTCTTAGTCACTCGTGACTCTGCTCTCATAAGTCAATGCTCACACTCCGCACTCTCACACATCATGTACCATCAAACAATTGTTGTGGTGTGCAGCCCGATCCGATACGTATATATATATATATATATATATACATACATATATATATATATATATATATATATATATATATATATATATATATTGTTGCGGTGCACATCACGATCCATATATAATGTACATTGATGCGGCGTGCATCCCGATCCATATAATAGTCGACTGCGCTCGCTGGGGGTGTACAGACTCCTGGAGGGGCTCCTTCAGCCCAAGCGCTATATCACTGCAGCGTGCAGCCCAATGAAATATATATATCGTTGTGGCATACAGCCCGACCCATATATAATGTATATTGCTGCAGCGTGCAACCCGATCCATATATAATACATATAAATTGATGCGGCGCGCAACCCGATCCATATATAATATATATTGATGCGGCGTGCAACCCGATCCATATATAATACATATATATTGCTACAGCATGCATCCCGATCCATTACTATCATTACATACTCGGCGCTCTGCCTCACTCATTCATCCTCACAAGCAACTCGGGCAACTCATCTCAACTTACGAGACTCAGCCCAAAACACTTCTCAGACTTTCAAAGTAATGGAATAACAGTGAAAATAACAAGTGGTAAACATGACTGAATTCACATATTTTCTATCAGGATAGTGCGAGAATAGTGTAAAAATACCCCTGAGGGTCTGAAGAGGTCGTCACGAGGCCCAAACATGGCTCACAACCCATAAACAAGTATAAACTTCTAAAATACAGGATGTCGTAAGGTTTCAAATCGAATACGCAACATAATAGTCGCTATGGGACTGACCAAGTCACAATACCTATTGGTTCACGCCCACACACCCCTCACCTAGAATGTGCGTCACCTCATTTACCAAAACAATATCAAATACCGGGGTTTCATAGCCTCTGGTTTAGAGTTACAATCGTTACTTACATCAAAACAGCCCAAAAGCTACTCCATGATGCTCTTGCCCCTCGAATAGGCTCCTGATTGCTCCGAGTCTATCACAAAGATGATCAATAACATCAAAATATGCTAGGGAGATGAACCCCAATCAAAAACTATCAAAATTAGGCACAATTCCCGAAATTTGCAAAATCCGGCCCCCGGGACCACATCTCGAAATCCGATAAAAATTACATCACAAGAATCCTTATCCTCCCACGAGTCCGTACATACCAAGAACATTAAAATAGGACCACAATTGCCCACTCAAATCACAAAAATAATTTCCAAATTTTTCCTCCCATTTTCCCCAAATTTTCTACTTAATTCCTCAAATTGCATGGTGAAAATCAAGACAAATTCATGAAATTCAACCCAAAAGATTGAAGAAAACTTACCACAAGAATCCCACTTAAAATCTCGTCCAAAATCTCCTTCCCCCGAGCTCTCAAATGGCAAAATGAGTTATGGCCAAGAACCCCCCCAATTTGAACTTAATCTGTCTGCCCAGACGTTTACTCTGTGCAATCGCAGAAAAAGGCATGTGATCAGGACGAATAAAATGATGCCCAACCAAACTAATCCTATGCGGTCGCAGAAACAACTATGCGATCACGTAAGACCACTCCTCACAACAATGCAACCACGACCAGCTCTATGCGATCGCATATAGCAAATTCCATCACCTCACTACCACTCCAAGTCCTACTATGCAAACGCAAATAGAACGCAGTGACCAAGACTGCTCACAATACGCAACTGCACCCTTACATTCGCGATCACAATTCACAAAAATCCCCTGGCCTTAACTTACTCTACGCGATCAAAGATGAATCCACCCGATCGCAGTGAACAAACCACTACTGCTAAAACAGCAGAAAACCAGCAATCTCCCAAGGACAAAAAGTGCCCATTTGAGCATTCGAAATATACCCGAGGCTTCCCGAAACCTCAACCACACCTACCAACATATCTCAGATCATTCAAACTTAGTCGAGCCTTCGAAACACCAGAAACAATGCAAAAACACCAAAATCACATCAAATTCAAGCATATGAACTTTGAAATTTCTAAATTCCATCAAGGATGCCGAAACCATCAAAACAAATTCGATTGATCTGAAAATTTGCACACATATCCAAAATGACATTACGAACCTGATCCAACTTCCAGAATTCCATTCCGACCCCGATAGCCTATGTGACGACCCAAAGAGTCATCACCTATTTTATTACCCATCCCATACTTCCGAGGCCTTGAAAACCTCATTTATAGTCGCCTCGATTTGCATGCATAGTCCTGGCGCATAGCCGGAAAGCTTAAATGTGAAATTCTGTGAAAAATGCAAAGTTTTGATATTAGAATGAATAAATTTGACTTCGGTCAACATTTTGGGTAAACGGACCCGGACTCGTGATTCAACAGTCCCGGAAGGTCCGTAGGAAAATATGAGACTTGGGCGTATGCTCGAAATGGAATTCCGTGGTTCAAAGCCCGAGGAATGAATTTTTGAGAAAAATTATTTTCTGAAAATATTTGAGGAAATTGAAAATGAAATCTGATTGGTTGAAAATGGATTTCGTTTGACGTGTTTCGGACATAAAATAAAAAATTTGATGTTTTATGAAATTTGATAGAATTTATGGATTTTGAGGCTTAATTCGATGTATATGATGTTATTTTGGCGATTTGATCACACAGAGAAGTTCATAGGATGTTTTTGAGGTAGTGTGTATATTTGGTTTAGAGGCGCGAGGGCTCGAGTAAGTTTTATAATGGTTAGGGATTGCAAATGCGACCATGTTGTTCGCAAATGCGAGTATGGGACCTTCGCAAATGCGACATTTTTGGTCGCAAATGCGAAGTCCCTCCTTATGCTCAGTGTTCGCAAGTGCGAACTATACATTGCAATTACCATGTCAGGGGTGTTCGCAATTGCGAACCCCAGTTCGTAATTCCCATGCCAACCAGTGGCATGCAGTGCACTTAAACCGAATTTTGACTCCATTTTTCATATTTTCTCAAACTCAAACACACTTAGGAGATTCTTTGAAGAACAAGAATTCTTCCAAATCATTTGTAAGTTTGTTTTTACTCAATTCTTTCAATCATTAATATCATTTAACATATTTTCAACTTGAAATCAAAGATTTCCATGGGTGAAAATTGGATATTTGGGGTAGAACTTAGGTTTTTCTAAAATTGGGATTTTAGTAGGTGATTGACCTTCGATTTGAGTGACTCTTATATGGCTAGACTGGTGAGAGTACGAGGGTTCTGAAAATGTAAAACTTACCCGACTCCGAGATGCTGGCATGAGGGGCGTTTTGGTCATTTTACCTTATTTCGCGCCGTAAGCTGGAATTATATAGTAGAAACAGTTGCATGAGACGTTATTTACGGTATGAAATTTATTTGAATATATTTGGGCCATTTGGAGTCGGATACTCGTGGCAAATGTGTGGTTTCGGGTTGATTGCTATACTTCGGACCCGAGGTAAGTGTTCGGTCTAACCTTAGCTTGAGGGAATAGGAGTTGAGTATTATTTTCTACTTGCTAATTGTCAAATACGAGGTATAGGCACGGTGACGAGTATCTATACATTGGTGTCTAGCATGACCGTGAGTCCTTATATCGCGAATATACTAATTCTGTGGTAATTTCCATGCTTAGTTGATGATTTATATATGTTGTATGCATATGTGAAGGGAATTGTATTCTATAAACTCTGTTTGAGCATTGGCTCAAATTGTGAAACGAATAGTGAATAAATATGAGATATTACATCTTGGGAGCATTGGCTCAAATTGTGAAACAAATAGTGAAGAAATATGAGATATTACATCTTTGGAGCATTGGCTCAAATTGTGAAACGAATAGTGAATAAATATGAGATATTACATCTTGGGAGCATTGGCTCAAATTGTGAAACAAATAGTGAAGAAATATGAGATATTACATCTTTGGAGCATTGGCTCAAATTGTGAAACGAATAATGAAGAAATATGAGATATTACCTCCTTTGGGGCATTGACTCAAGTGATAGAGTAAATTGTGAAATGAAAGTGAAAGAAAGAGAAAAAGTTACTAAAATATACCCTTGCCTGGATTTAATTGTTTAAGTGATTGTTCTTGCCGGGATTTAATTGTTGAATTATTGTTCACTTGCCGGGATTTAATTGTTTAATTGGTTGTTCCCTTACCGGGATTTAATTGTTGAATTATTGTTCCCTTGCCGTGATTCCTATTCCTATTATGTTTACTCCCTTGCCCTTGTTTGTGATTTCTGTTTGGGTGAGGAAGAGTGTTAAAGCACGAAGGGTGATGTCGTGCATTGTTTTCTATTGTATGGAAGAGTGTAAAGAACGAAGGGTGATGCCGTGCCAGATCCCTATTAAAAGCAGGAAGGTTAATGCCTTGCCGATATAGTGAGGTAAACGCATGAAGGGTGATGCCGTGCACCTGTCTTAGTGAGAATGAGAGTAAAGCACGAAGGATAATGTTGTGCACTTGTTTTGGTGAGTATGAGAGTAAAGCACGAAGGATAATGTTGTGCACTTGTTTTGGTGAGTATGAGAGTAAAGCACGAAGGGTGATGCCGTGCACTTGTTTACTCCCTGTTGTTATTCTGATACTAGTCGGTTACCTTGTTCTGTTACTTAAATAAGTGTTTTTCTCCTTTTGTACACTGGCATGTTCTTCCTGTAATTTTACTTAACTGTTTACTTCCTGCCGTTATTTCTATTATAAATTATTTGAACTACATAGGTTTATTTGGTAGTCTGGTTCTAGCCTCGTCACTACTTCGCCGAGGTTAGGCTAGGCACTTACTCAGCACATGGGGTCGATTGTACTGATGCTACACCTACACTTCTTTATGTTGTGCAGATTACGCAGCCAGACCCTGAGGACATCATTAGTGGGAGTGTCTTCCAGCTCATTATAGAGGCTTCGAGGTATACCCGCTGGCGTTCGTGGGCCTTGGCGTCTCTTCCATCCCTTTGTCTTCGATTCTGTCTTGTTCTTCCTTTAGTTTCAGAGGCAGACATGTATTCCCTTTAGGACTTGTATTTAGCACTCTTAGACAGTTCGTGAGTTAGTGACACCAGGTTTTGGGAAATTTTTGCGTCGATGCATTGTAATTGTCTTTACTTAGCTTAAAATCGTATTTATTTCCGCTGTTTAATTTGCGAACTGATTTTGTTTATTCTGTTATGATGAGGTCATGATTCTAGTTTAGATATACACGTTGGCTTGTCTAGCGGGTTCAACGTTAGACGCCATCACGGTCCGACGGTGGGGTTTCAGGGCGTGACAGCCTATTTTCCACTGCCGACCGAAAATCCACAAAAACTAACTTTCGCCAATTCAAGCCTAATTCTACACCGGACATCAAAACCACATTCCCAACACATTACTAAGTCCTAAATAACCTAACGAAGATATCAGAACCATAAAATCTACATCCTGCGGTCGTTTACCAATAAGTCAACTTTTTGTTGACTTTTCCAACTATTGAACCAGGATAATAGACTAAGTGTCTCATTTAAAAAATTGCTCTGAACCCGATCCAACCAATCTAACACAATGTAATGAAGCTGAACCACATATTAAAAATCAAAAACGAGGGAAACATGGCTAAACTCTCGGAACAACCGGCCGGGTCGTTACAATTTGACACCTTACTTTATTATGTTTTATGGTGTTTAAATATATCTCTAGTTCATCTAAGTTGATATTTGTCACGGATTAAACATAGATGGTACCACGTGGACCTTGCCGTGTGAAGGTGATTTTTTTTGTGGGCACGAGGTGCAATAATTGTATGATTTGGAAATTGTTGTTCATGACTTGTGGCTTATGATGTGCGGTGCCTCGGGGTAATTCTTTTATTAAGTCCATGTATTGGGAGAAATTTGGCTATTTGAGTTGTCATCCATTTTTCCTTATTTGAGTTTAATTAGATCTCAACGGTCTTCTGATAATATAGTTTCTTTATTACTCATTTACTACTCGCTACCTTTTGTGTTTCTATTACTTCATTGTTGGTTGTAAATCAACAATTTGTCTGCCATTGGTCTTACATTTATGTTCTTTCAATTGTTAGCTTACGTATATCTTGAACCAATTTCTTTGTGTAGTAGGTGTCTTGACCTAGCCTCGTCACTACTCTACCGAGGTTAGGCATAATACTTACTAGGTACTATTTTGGTGTACTCATGCTACACTTCAGCACATTTTTGTGTAGGTCCAGATATTCGGATCGTGTTGTTGAGTGTTGCATTTTTCCAGAGGGAGGCTTCAATGTATACCTCCTTGACGTTCGCATGCCTTGGAGTCTCCATCTTACTTCATTATACTACTGCTAAATAGTAATTCAAAACAATATTGTGTTTAGAAATTCTAGTGTGTTTCAGTAGTGCTTATGACTTCGTACTATCTGTTTTGGGAAATGTATAAATATTGGCCGCTTGCGGCAATGTATGTTATTTAATGGTTTATGGTTAATGATGATATAGTTCATTTATTTTATTAAATCATCATGTGTGAGGCTTACCTAGACTTAGAGACTAGGTTCCATCATGACATCCTAAGGTGGGAAACAGCGGTCGTAACACTTTGTTGTTGTAAGTTGGAAGAGTGAACCAAGGTTTGACTTTTGAGTAAACAGATTTAGAATTGAGTTTTGATTATTCCGATAGGTCCGTATGATGATTTTGGACTTGTACATATGTTCGGATTTGATTTTAGAGGATCCTAGAAGAATTCAACAATATTTTTCGCAAGTTGGCAATTTGATGAACTTAAGAGTTCATAAGTTTGACCAAAAGTTGACTTCGATGTTACTTAACTCCGGTTGGTATTCTGAGACTTCAAATAGGTCTATATAGTAGAATTGAACTTGTATTCAAAGTTTAAATGTAGCCTGAGTTGTTTAAGTGTGATCCGGACACTCTTTTGAATGAATGAAGATTTAACAACTTAACAGAAATCCTATTCAGTTCGAGCCTCGATTTGATATTTACGTAGGTTTTTTAAGGCTTTGGATAAGTTTGAATGATGTATTTGTAATTGTTGGTATGATTGGATGGGGCCCCGAGGGGCTCGAGTGTGTTTTGAATCAATGGTTGAGAAACTAGATAAATTAAGGATTTGAAGTTTGACCATGGTCAATATCAGGTCAAGATGACCTCATTTTGGTATTATGAATGCACGAGCAAGCTCGTAGCACATTTTATAATATAGATGCATATATTGTTTGTGTCTATGAGGTTCCGTATGCGTTTTGGGTGCTAAAATGAAGATTTTTCATATTGCTAGTTTGTTTTCCTGCTGTATGTAATTACAAAATGGCAATTTTTATCCCTGAAATTTACAGATTTCTTTCAAAACATCATATATCCATCATTTTATGGCCTAATTGGGTAATTCAAGAGGCTATCTTGGGTGTAATCTCACAAGAATCATGTTGAGCTTATCAAACGTGAGTTTTAGGATATTCTAGGACAGATTCAAGCTGGGACAACTGGTACGTTTTTCTCTCTTGTTTTAGAATTTATTTACTTTTTCTTGCAAGGTTATGGAACTTGGTTTTGGGTGACTTTTGAGGGAATTTTACTACTTGGTTTGGGGTAAGTATTTTATACTCGGATTTTTTATTATTTCATAACTTCAACCTCGTTTTTATTGTTTGATTAATAATTTGAATTGGAGAAATTGAGGATTTTAGTAAAAACTATACGAAACATAAATTGATGGTTTGAAGGCCGATTTGAGGTTGGAATTGAATGATATTGGTACTGTTAGACTCGTATCAGAATGGATGTTCGAAATTTGTCAGTTTTGTCGGGCTCCGAGGTGCGGGCCTGGGGTTAACATTTTTGGTTGATCTTTTCATTTTAGTTAAAGATCGAATATTTATTATCCAGAATTATTTTCTATGGCTTTTATAAATGACATTAAGGTAGGATAGATTCGAGCCGTCTAAAAGTGGATTTGTGTGTAAATGGCTTATTAATAGATTGTCTAACATTGTGTCGGGGGGCTACCCCTTAGAATTTGGGTTTGATTGTACTATTTGAATTATGTGAAAGACGTGTATATGAGGAGACGAGTGTGTACACTGCTTATATGTGAACAATTGATCGATTTAGATTCTTAGATCACTTATACGCATTTAGTTGAAGTTGCTAGTATTTGTCCTATCTTCCATTGTCGAGTTTATTCTTACATGCCCTAGATAAAGTTCCTATCACATGTTCTAATTTTCATTTGTGGAGGTTACTCTTATATGCAACTGGTGGTAGTTTTTATTACATGCTTTTTCACCCATTGTGGTGTTATTCTCATGTATTTATTTATAGTCGCTAGTCGTGTTATCTCTTTCCTTGTCAAGCCTTAGTTATGCATTTGACTTGAAGTTGTTATTTAATTAAAGTACCTTTACTGTTGAGTTATTGATGTTGTAGTTGTTGAAAGCTATTAATCCGGTTGTAGTAGAAATTGTTGGTTATTGGAACATCTTACATTGTTGAGTTGTTTCTCATTCATTTTGTTATTATTTATATTGTTGTGTACATTGTGGTTGGGTAATGGGCTATGTGTTGTGGTAACATTATTATTGTTGATTTGGTAATGTTTTGGCATATGGATAGGGGTGGTGCAAGTTGATATTTAGATTGATGTGCTTTCGACGAGATAAGGTGGGGTTTATATGCGTATTGCTAGTAAGGAAAATAATTTAAAGCCACATGGTGAGGTAAGGGGGCTAAAATGCGTGAAGCTAATTCAGAAAAAATATTTTTAAAAATATATGCAAGGCTCACGCAGAGATATACAGAACATTGTGATTGTAATTTGTGAAATGTGAATATAAGGTGTGGTACTTCGGTGTGATTTTGTTGGACATTCCACATTTGAAAGGCTAGTTGATATGAATGGTTATTTTTTTTTCTTAAATCATCTCTCTTGTATTTTGATTGTATTTGGTTATTTGTTGTTATGTTTTGTGTGGGAACGATTGTGACTTCTTATGTGAGTCATGCATTCTACGTGATTGGCTATGTTACTCTAATGTGCCAACATGTGCCTCCGTGTTACTTGGGGAATTGAGTTTTAAGATGAATTTACTTGAGTGGAGTCATTATCTCATACTTTATTGAGTTGTTGGTAACATAACAATTTTAAATAAAACCTTTATTAACATGCTTTATTTTATGTGACGCTTAAGATAGAACTCGTTATTCACTCTGTCCTTTGCTATTTTAAAACGATTATCACATTTTACTTTAATTGGGTTCTCACATTAAACTCATCACCCAATCTGATGTTTTAATTTACGTGAAAATTGTTATGTTGATTTACATTAACAAATTCTATATTTAATTTGTTAACTTATTGTCACTACCCCCAAATCCTAAACCGGTCGTGATAGCTCCTATCGTGGAACTAGGCTAGCCAACATTCACATATTTACCGTTTATTTCCCAAAATCCCAACATATTTCAACATTTCAAATACGAATATAGAATTACTGAATGCATTAGGCAAAATAAACAATTAAACAGTCTAAACCATCCCCAAAATCCGGAGTCAACATGTCATGAGCATCTAAGGAATATACGAAAAGTCTACTATTATAGTATAAAACCTCTGAACGAATAACTAGGTACAACATAAGAAGGGAAAACAGAGATGTTGGAGACGCTGAACAACTACCTCTATGTCCCGAACTCCGTCTCCGCATGGAATAGACAGCTAACGCTCGGTATCACCACATGTATCTGCACATAGGGGTGCAGGGAGTAATGTGAGTACACGAACTCAATAGTAATGAAAATAAATCAAGTCTAAGAAATAAGAAACACATAAAATCAAATCATCAGTTCACAATATGCGTAACCTTTCTTTCCATCAGTATATATATATATATATATATATATATATATATATATATATATATATATGAAATCAACATACCTTAAAAGCCAACTTCAGTAAAATCCTTTGAAAAATGTGTTTTCCAACAATTTCAGAAATAAAAACACCTGAATAAGTTAGTGTAAAATGAAATAAGTCATAAATAGCCCCTCGGCAAAAAACATGAATCATAAATCGCCCCACGGGCAGAACATCACTCAGCATACCTCATAGTCACTCAGTATCAGCCCCTCGGGCAACCTCACTGTCACTCATGCCTCCCAATCACTCGGCACTCGACACTTGCCCTAGCACTCAGTAGGTACATGCGCTCACTAGGGCTGTGTACAGACTTCAGAGGGGCTCCTTCAGCCCAAGCGCTAATATCAAGCCACCTCGTGGCATATCATATCCTCACAATCAGGCCCTCGGCCTCACTCACTCAGATACTATCAAAAGCCCCTCGGGCGTATCAGTAAAACGAGGTACTCGACCCAAAAACATCATTTTATATTTCAAAATAGTGTAAATAAGGCTGAGTTTCGAAATCAGTTAAATATAACATGATTGAGTGTAAATCATAAATCAACAGTGAGGAAACAACAGTAAAAATCCCCCAAGGAGTCTAAACAAGTCGGCTCGAGGCCCCAAACATGGCTTATAGCCCAAATATATCAATATTTTTAGAACACAACTTAACATATGATTTAGAGTAATAATACGCAACTCAATAGTTTTCGCGGAAAGGACGAAGTCCAATCCAAAAATCAGTGCGCGCCAGATACTCATCATCCGACATGTGCGCCATTCTAAAAATAGTGAGAAATATGAACTCCGGGGTTTCATACCCTCAGGACAAGTTTTATGGCCATTACTTACCTTTATCGGGCCACAATACTAATACGCGATACCCTTACCCCTCAAATCGGCTCGCGATTTCTCCGAATCTAACCAAAACCAGATTAACATCATCATTATATGCTCAAGGAACAAAACTCAATCGAAACTATCAATTTAGACACAAATTCTCGAAATTCGGTCAAACCCAAACCTCGGGCCCACGTCTCGGAATTCGAAAAAATTTACGGCACTAGAATCGTCATCCTCCCACGATTATATACATACCAAGAACACCAAAATAGAACCACAATTGCCCACTCAAATCATCAAACGAAATTCCCAATTCTCATGCACCTCATCTCCCCAATTTTGGGTTTAATTTCAATAATTTTCCGGCTTAATTACTTAGAAAACAACATAGAAACGAGTTATGAAGTTGAAAACCTTACCTCCAAGTGATTCCCTTCGATTTGCTCTTCAAATTCTCTCCAAGAGCTCTCAACTTGTTCAATAATGGAGGAAAAATGAAATAATCTTGGAAAAATGGCCTTTTAAAACATTCTACCCAGCACTAAATATCAATTCATTGCGATCGCAGGACCACCCACGCGATCGCGAAGAACAGACTGACAACCTCCAAATTTAACACATCGCGATCGCACTATTAGCCACGCGATCGTGAAGCATCGACTTCTTGACCTATGTGATCGCGTACCCATTCATGCGATCGCAAATATCAATTGAAACAACCTCATGCGCCCCTTTTTTCTTCTACGCGATCGCACAATACACCAGGCGACCGCACTGCTTCACCTGCCCAACCTATGTGATCGCAATCCTTGTTACACAATCGCATAGAACAAATTGTCTGCCCCAATCTTTTACTCTACGCTATCGCGGATCAATCCATGCAATCGCAGTGAAGAAATCACTGCTGCAACAACACCAGAAACGAGCAATCTTCCGAAAACAAAAAGTGCATGTTTGAGCATCCGAAACCCACTGGAGGCCCCAGGGACCGCAACCAATCCTATTTACAAACCCCATAACATCATTAAAACTTAGTTGAACCTTCGAAACACCAAAAACAATGCAAAGACACAAAAATTACATCAAATTCAAGCCTATGAACTTTGAAACTTCAAACTTTCGCCAATAATGTCGAAACCAACCAAAACACATCTGATTGACCTGAGAATTTGCAGACATATCCAAAATGACATTACGAACCTGCTCCAACTTTCAGAATTCCATGCCGACCCCGATAGTCTATTTTCCACTATCGACTGGGAATCGCCAAAAACTAACTTTCGCCAATTCAAGCCTAATTATCCACCGGCCATCAAAACTTCATTACGAACACACTCCGAAGTTTCAAATCACCTAACGAAGCTATCCGAGCCATAAAATCCGCATTCTAAGGTTGTTTACCAATAGGTCAACTCCCAGTTGACTTTTCCAAATATTAAACCAATTCAAGAGACTAAGTGTCTCGGTTCTCACCACGACCACTCCGAACCTGAACTAACCGACCCAATATAAAAAGTAGGATAAGCAACATACGATAAAGCATAAATGGGGAAACGGGGATAATCTCCACTGGTTGTCCTCTCCACTAAACCTTCACTGAAACTATATCCTCAGACCTCCGCTTTCTGACCTGACGATAAAAAATAACCACTGGCTCTACCTCATATGACATATCACCCTCGAGTTGAACCGTGCTGAAGTCCAAAACATGAGACGGGTCACCAACATACTTCCGGAGCATCAAACATAGAACACCAGATGAGTACTCGATAAGCTGGGAGGCAAGGTAAGCCTATAAGCCACCTCCCCAATCCTCTGGAGCACCTCAAATTGCCCAATGAACCTGGGACTCAACTTTCCCCTCTTCCCTAACCTCATAACATCCTTTATGGTTGACACCTTCAGCAGCACCTTCTCCCCAACCATGAAAGAAATATCTAGAACCTTCTGGTCCGCATAACTCTTATACCTAGACTGCGTTGTGCGAAGCCGCTCCTAAATCAACTTTGCCTTACCCAATGCATCCTGAACCAGGTCTGTGTCCAATAGCCTAGCCTCACCCGGCTCAAACCAACCAAGCAGAGATCTGCACCTCCTACCATATAAAGCCTCATACGGAGCCATCTGGATACTCGACTGATAACTATTATTATATGCAAACTCCGCGAGTGGCAGAAACTGGTCCCATAAACCCCCAAAATCAATGACATGCACGCAACATATCCTCCAAAATCTGAATAGTACGCTCTGCCTGCTCGTCGGTCTGAGGATGGAACGTTGTGCTCAACTCGACCTGAGTACCCAAATCTCTCTGTACAGCTCTCCAAAACTGAGTTGTGAACTGAATACCTTTGTAAGAAATGAAAGAAACTAGAAACCCATGCAATTAGACAATCTCCTTGATATAAACCTCAGCTAACCGCTCCGAAGAATAGGTAGTACCAATAGGAATGAAGTGCGCGGACTTGGTCAGCTGATCCACAATAACCCAAATAGCATCCAACCTCCTCTAAGTCTGTGGGTGCCTAACTATGAAGTCCATGGTGATTCGCTCCCATTTCCACTCCAGAATATCTAATCTCTGAAGCATTCCACCTGGTCTCTGGTGCTCATACTTGACCTACTGACAGTTGAGACACCGAGCCACGAACTCCACAATATCTCTCTTCATCCGCCTCCATAAAAAATACTACCTCAGATCCTGATACATCTTTGCGGCAACCCGTATGGATGGAATACCGCAAATTATGGGCCTCCACTAGAATCAAATCTCGAAGTCCATCCACATTGGGCACGCAAATCCGGCCCTGCATCCTCATGACCCCATCATCACCAATAACCACATCCCTGGGATCACCGTGATGGACCCTGTCCTGAAGAACGAGCAAGTGTGGATCATCATACTGGCATGCTCTAATCTAATCATAAATAGAAGACCAGGAGGCGACATAAGCCAATACCCGCGGGGGATCTGATAGATCCAACCTCACCAACTGACCCGCTAAAGCCTGAACATCAAGGGCTAGTGGCCGCTCTGCTACTGGAAGGTAGGCTAGACTCCCCAAACTCTCTGTTCTACGACTCGGGGCATCGACCACTACATTGGCCTTCCCCGGATGATATAAAATAGTGAGGTCATAATCCTTGAGAAGCTCCAACCACCTTCTCTGACGCAAATTCAGATCCTTCTGCTTAAGCAGATGCTGCAAACTACGGTGATCACTGAAAATCTCACAATGCACTCCATAAAAATAATGACACCAAATCTTGAAGGCGTGGACAATAGTTGATAGCTCAAGATAGTGCACTGGATAATTCTTCTCGTGCACCTTCAACTGTCTGGACGCGTAGGCAATGACCCTACTGTCCTGCATCAAAATCGCTCCAAGGCCAACTCTCGAGGCATCACAGTAAACTGTATAAGAACCTGAACCCGTAGGCAAAATCAATACTGGAGATGTAGTCAAAGCTCACTTGAGCTTCTGAAAGCTCTCCTCACACTCCTCAGTCCACCTGAACTAAGCACCCTTCTGGGTCAGTCTGGTCATAGGTGCTGCAATAGATAAAAATGCCTCTACGAAACGGCGATAGTTCTCTGCCAAACCAAGGAAATTACGAATCTCGGTAGCTGATGATGGTCTAGGACAGCTCTGCACTGCCTCTATCTTCTTCGGATCAACCTGAATACCCTTACTGGACACAACGTGTCCCAAGAACGCTACTGAATCAAGCCAGAACTCACACTTCAAAAATTTTGCATACAATCTCTTCTCCCTCAAGGTCTAAAGCACAACTCTCAAATGTTGCTCATGACCCTCCCGAGATCGGGAATACACCAAAATATCATCAATAAACATGATGATGAAAGAATCCAGATAAGGACGGAATACACTATGCATTAAGTGCATAAAGGCTGCTGAGGCATTGGTCATCCCGAAAGACATAACCAGAAACTCATAATGACCATATCTAGTCCAGAAAGCAGTCTTCATAATGTCTGGCCCCCGAATCTTCAACATATGATAGCCGAAACTCAAGTCAATCTTGTAAAATACTCTGGCACCCTTCAACTGATCAACCAAGTCATCTATACGAGGTAAGGGATATCGGTTCTTCACTGTAACTTTGTTCAGCTGCCGATAATCAATACACATATGCATAGAACCATCCTTCTTCTTTATAAATAACACCGGTGCACCCCAAGTTGACATACTAGGCCGAATAAACCCCTTATCTACAAGTTCCTGAAGCTTCTCCTTTAAATCCTTTAGCTCCGCTGGTGCCATACGATAAGGTGGAATAGAAACAGGCCGAGTGCCTGATACCAGGTCAATACCAAAATCAATGTCCCTATCAGGTGGCATACCTGTCAAGTCTACAGGAAACACGTCTAGAAATTCATGGACCACAGGAACCGAATCAATAGCGGGAGTCTCATCACTAACATCCCTCACAAAAGCCAGATAAAATAAACACCCCTTCTCAACCATGCGCTGGGCCTTCAAGTAGGAAATCACCATGCTAGGCATATACTCAGAAGAACCTCTCCACTCAACCCTCGGACATCCTGGCATAGCTAAGGTCACGGTCTTAGCGTGACATTGAAGAATAGAATCTCACAGAGAAGACAAATCGATGCCCAATATCACATCAAAATCGACCATGCTGAGTAACAGTAGGTCCACTCGGGTCTCCAGACCCCCAATAGATATCACACACGACTGATACACACGGTCCACAATAATAGTATCGCCCACCGGAGTCGACANGAAGAATAGAATCTCACAGAGAAGACAAATCGATGCCCAATATCACATCAAAATCGACCATGCTGAGTAACAGTAGGTCCACTCGGGTCTCCAGACCCCCAATAGATATCACACACGGCTGATACACACGGTCCACAATAATAGTATCACCCACCGGAGTCGACACATGAACAAATGTAACCAAAGACCCACGAGGCATATCTAGAAAATGGTCAAAATATGATAAAACACATGAATATGTAGAACCAGGGTTAAATAAAGCCAAAGCATATCGTATATAGACTGAGAAAATATATGCGATCACTGCATCGGAGGCCGTAACATCTGGCCTGGCTGGAAACACATACATACGGGCCTGACCTCCACCTGCTTGACCTCCCCCTCTAGGGCGGCCTCTAGATGAATGACTACCACCCCTGGCTGTCTGAGCGTGTTGTGAAGTAACTGAAGCTAAATTCAAGGGCTTTTCCCTATGCATAGAAGAACCACCAGGATGACGAGGAAACTGCATGCACATGTGCCCAAACTCTCCACATTCAAAACAACTCCCTGGAGTTGGAGGCGGGGACTGATAGAAACCCCTATCACCAGGATGGACACTAGAAGACTTATGCATAGAGGAACTCTGAACTGGTGGTTCTCGAGCTGTACTTTGGGCTGGAAGGACACCGAATGAAGAACGGCCTAGCTGAGAACCGTGGGGACCATGCCCCGAAGATGCACCACTATAGGCTGGGTGGACTAACTGAGGAGGCCTGAGTGAACGACATCTACCATGCTAAAACTACCCCTTGGAAGGAGCACAACTTGAACCACCCGATCCACAAGGTCTCTTGGCCTCCCTCTCCTCCCGCTCCTTGCGGCGAACCGACTCAATATCTCGTGCAATATCAACAACCTGCTCGATTGTAGCATCTGATACCCCCTCCCGAGTCATGAAAAGGCGGAGCTGATAAGTGAGGCCATCCACGAACCTCCTAAACCTCTCCCTATCAGTAGGGACCAACTCGATGGCATGACGAGCCAACTCCAAAAACCGCATCTCATACTGCGTCACTGATAGCTCCCCCTAGCGCAGTTGCTCAAAATGCTTGCGCTGATCCTCCCTGTGAGACTGGGGTACATACTTCTCCAAAAATATAGTGGAGAACTGCTGCCAGGTGAGGGATGCTAAACCAACAGGCCTATGCCTCTCAAAAGACTCCCACCAAGAGAAAGCAACACCAGAAAACTGAAAAGTTGCAAATAAGACCCCACTGGTCTCCAAAATCCCAGCAGTGTGCAGCATCCTCTTACACTTATCCAAAAAACCCTAGGTAGCCTCGCCACAGCACCACTGAATGTCGCAGGCTGTAGTCTACTAAATCTCTCTTGTCTATGCTGCTCGTCCTCTAGCATAGCCGGAACCACGAAGTCCCAAACTGGAGCAACCGGCTGGGCTGGAACCGCCCCCGGTGTCTGATGGCCCTGAGTACCCTGCTCAAGTGTCCGGGCAAGTGGAGTCTGGCTGCCCCCCTCCCCTCCCTGAGAAGTAGAATAAACTGGCTGAGCAAGGGTTGTACACAAAGTCAAGATCTGAGCCAAGGTCTCCTGAAGACCCGGAATAACAATAGGCACTGCCGGTGCCTGAGCCTGTCCTGCTGGAGTATCTGCGGCTGGAATTTGATCCTCAATAGTAGGGGGATCAACTGGTACTGCCCATGCTGCTGCACGGTCTGCCCCTACCTCTACCACGGCCTCGACCGCGGCCTCTACCTCTCGCTCGTCTAGCTGGTGGCTGATCACCCTGATCGGTAGTGCAAGTGCTCACCATCTATGAGAGAAGGAAACAAGATAAGTTTAGATTTCCAGAATCAATTAAATGGCACGACAAATTTTTAAGAAAAATAAGATTGTTCATAAGGGTTCCGAAGCCTCTCGAAGATAAGTACAGACGTCTCCGTACCGATCCGCAAGACTCTACTAAACCTGCTCCTGACCGTTGAGTCCTTGGTAACCTAGGCTCTGATACCAACTTGTCACGACCCCAAATCCTAAACCGGTCGTGATGGTGACTATCGTGGAACTAGGCTATCCAAAAATCACATATTCACAGTTTCTTCCCAAAATCCCAACCTATTTCAATATTTCATAAACAAATATAGAATTACTGAATCCATTAGGCAAAATAAACAATTAAACAGTCTAGAACATCCCCAAAATTCAAAGTCAACATGTCATGAGCATCTAACGAATATACCAAAAGTCTAATATTATAATACAAAACCTCCGAACGAATATCTAGGTACAATATAATAAGGGAAAACAAAGATGTTGCGGATGCTAAACAACTACCTCTATGTCCCGAATTCTGGCACGCACGAAATAGACGGCAAACGCTCGGTATCCGCACCTGTATCTGCACACATGGGTGCAGGGAGTAATGAGAGAACGCCAACTCAGTAGTAATGAAAATAAATCAAGTCTAAGCAGTAAGAAACACATAAAATCAAATCATCAGTTCACAATATTCACAACCTTTCTTTCCAACAGTATATACATATGGATGTGTATATATATATATATATATATATATATATATGAAATCAACATGACTTAAAAGCCAACTTCAGTAAAATCCTTTGAAAAATGTGTTTCCCAATAATTTCAGAAATAAAAACGCCAGAATAATTTAATGTAAAATGAAATAAGTCATAAATATCCCCTCGGGCAAAAACATGAATCATAAATCGCCCCTCGGGCGGAACATCACTCAACATACCTCACAATCACTCAATATCAGCCCCTCGGGCAACCTCACTGTAACTCCTGCTTCCCAATCACTCGTTACTCGGCACTCACACTCAGTAGGTACCTGCGGTTACTGGGGCTGTGTACAGACTCCGGAGGGGCTCCTTCAGCCCAAACGCTAATATCAAGCCACCTCTCGGTGTATCATATCCTCACAATCAGGCCCTCAGCCTCGCTCAGTCAGAAACTCTCAAAAGCCCCTCGGGCGTATCAGTAAAACGGGGTACTCGACCCAAAAGTATCATTTTATATATTTCAAATAGTGTTAATAAGGCTGAGTTTTGAAATCAGTTAAACATAACATGACTGATGTCAATCATAAATCAATAGTGAGGAAATAGCAGTAAAAATCCTTCAAGGGGTATAAACAAGTCGGCTCGAGGCCCCAAACATGGCTTATAACCCAAATTTATCAATAGTTTTTTAACATAACTAACATATAATTTAGAGTAAAAAACGGAACTCAATAGTTTCAGCGGTAAGGACCAAGTCCAATCCAAAAATCAATGTGCACCATATACTCGTCACCCGACATGTGCACCATTCTAAAAATAATGAGAAATATGAAGTCCGAGGTTTTCATTGTAAAGACCCGTAAAATTTCAAGTCTAGAAACAATGCTCGAATGGGTCCCCATGTGGTTATAACTGTAGAAATTCTTAAAAGGGACCCTTGTGGAGTAAAAAGTACCCCGAGACTCGAAAGATCAAATTTCCTAGAACTGCGCGGGTCTGCGGTCCACTATGCGATCGCAGATCAGGTACGGACCGCAAAATTGCCGCATACCTGGATAGTTGCTATCCATTTTGAGGACATCTATGCGGCCCATAATGCGATCGCATTTCACGAATGCAGGCCGCATAATTGTTGCATTTTTGCACCTCTATTTTTATGGAGGGAGTTATGCGACGCACTATGGGATCTCATAACAGGTATGCGGACCGCATAGTGGTTGCATACCTAGGCAGTCTACTTTCCTTTTTGGACCATATGAAGGCCATTTATGCGACAGGTATGCGGACCGCATAACAGGAACGCGATCGTATTCTTGACAGCATACCTGCTTCGGGGCTTCTAATTTCCAATTTTAAAACCCGAACCCCAGTTTAATAAAACACCCATCCCCTTCATTTTTAAAGACTATCTAATCAAAATAGAGAGAAGTGAGAGTGGGTTCTAGTGAGAGAAGTCCTATTCTTCCCCAAATTGGTCTGGCATCTCTACTCAGGCCTGGAATTAATCGAGCAGTCGTCACCTTCTTCACCATAAGAGGTAAGCCTCCACCCCATTTCCAAAAATTTTTAGATTTTAGTTAGAATAGGACACACATAGGTTGGTTCTTAAAGATGAGACTTAAGACCTCGCATGCATGTGAATAATCTACCATAATCTTGCAAAGGGAAGTAAACCAGGGCAATCTTTCACTAAAAATGGGGCTGTTAATCTAAAGGGCCACACAGTATTTGATAAAATGCCCAAACGAGTTCAAGGTTCCTACCTCTAAGTTTGAATATGTCACATTCTAAATTAGATTGAAGGCGTTAGAAGGTCCAGTTATTTAGGATAGATATTAAAGGGGAATTTCGACTCAAGGTATATTCGGCTAACTTTAATCTTCGTAGAGTCACCTTCTTGGTGTCCGAGCATTCGATATGAGTTTCTGGCTTATGCATATGTCAAGCAATTGTTCTAATGTGTTGAGGCGTAAGATTCTATTCTCTGACTGTCTTAGTTGATTTCCATGCCACCATGCTATATGAGATTGTGAAAAGGTGATTCTTTGTGCTTATTCTATCATGTGCAAAGCTTGTTCATTGTTGAATACATCGGTATGAGAGGATATGCTGCAAAACAAAAGAAATGATAACGAATCAAATGTTGAATGTATGTAAGTGTTGAATGTTGTGTATCAAGTAATGGAAAGGGAATGTGTATTTATCTAATTGAACTATATGTTGATGGTATGCCGTATATGACTCACTGTTCGGTAAGGATTACTGTGGCCTCGATTTCACATAGTTATTTGGTTGTTATGAATGTATATTCTTGATGATGAAAATCCTAGTAATTGAATTGATTGGTTGATGTTTCTATCAAATATGATTGTAAGGTGGGATCGGGTTGCACACCACAACAGAATTATAAGGTGGGATCGGGTTACATGCCGCAACAGAATTGTACAGTGGGATCGGGTGGCATGACGCAATAAAATTGTATGGTGGGATCGGGTTGCACGCCGTAATAGAATAAATAAGGGTGGAATATGATTGTAATGAGGGGTCGAGTTGTGTGCCGCAACAGGAGAACTATTAAAATAACAAATTGTGGAACTGTCATTTGTGTTTTTTCTGTATCTCTGTGTAGTAATTGTCTGGTTTCTTTGACTGCCTCTTATCTGTGTATTGTTTGAAATTAACTTAGAGTAAAGCTTGTTCATACACACTAGTACTATTCCATGGTACTAATGTCCCTTCTGTCGAGGACGCTGCATCTATTATATGGATGTAGGTGGTTCTATAGCAGGTAGCTCGGTCCGCCGATAGTGGTGCCTTCCTTTCGTCTCCTCGGCATTTTTGGTGAGCCCCACTTCCTTTCGAGGTCGTGTGTGGTCTATTCCATCTTCTTTTGTATATTTTTTTCTGTTAAGGAATAGCCGGGACTTGTTGCCGGCAAGTTTATATACTCTTCTCCATATCTTTAGAGACTCCGTAGACATTATGTGGGTTATATGTATGTATTTGAGGTAGTTGTCGTACTCGTTTGTAATCACGATCCCCTATCGGGATTGTTGTATTTTAGAATGCATGTTTTGGGAAGATTAAATGTTTAAAATGTTAAAATAGGAGATTTGACTTATGTTGTAAATGCATGCTTTGATTCTATTTTGGTGTTTCACTTATAAATGTACATTATGAACATGGGGAAATGCGTTGGGTAGGAAAGGAAATCCAGGTCCGCTTGACCGGGTTCATCAGATTAGGCGTCGGTCTCGTCCCTCGGTTTTGGGGCGTGACAAACTTAGTATCAGAGCCTCAGGTTTTAAAAGAGTCGTAGGATGTCTCGGAGCCGTGTCTAGTAGAGCCCTTCTTATCGGTGTGTTATTGACCACATCGATTATTAGGGGGCTGCATGGACATTTAGGAAAGTACTTTTTTATTGCTATTCTATATCGTGCGATGTGGTGAAAGGTGAGATTTTCTACCTCTAGCTCGTGCATTGTTCCAATGTTCAGTAAATGACACCCAAGAAGAAAGCTCGACTCGGTGTAGAGGCCAATGCCACCCCAGGAGTGGTCATAAATTCTCCAGCTGATGGTGCGGGTGCAAATGACTCCCCGACCACAAATCAGCCTAACTCCTAAAGGCATCCACAAACTCATCCACCTTAACCAGGACAACATGAGTGTGTGGGAGTATCATATGGAGTTCGTGCAGTTGTCCAAATATGTTGTTCACATGGTGTCTACTATGGGGGCTCGAGTTCATCGGTTTGTATAGGGCCTTGGTCCCTTGGTTATTAATGAAACGGCTACAGTTTCTCTGCATTCAGATAAGAACTGCAGGAAGATTGTGGGATTTGCCCAGGCTCGGAAATTAAAGATATGAATGGAGAGGGAGAGTAGTAGTAGGTCCCAGTCAGTGGGCAACCCTGGGAGTTCATTTGGAGGAGGGAGGTTAGCCTTTGGGAGAGGGTCATCAAGGCGATCTCAGTCCTATGCTCAGTCCTCTGCCAGTATGCCACCACCAGGGCATAATTATCAGCAGATAGGTCGCGCTGGACTAGGTTCAGACAGCAGGAGGTTCCATCAATCGGGTCGTTCAGGTGGGAGGTTCCAGCAGCAGTGGAGAGCCCCATGCCCTAAGTGCGAGAGGTTTCATTCTGAGCCCTGTTACTTGGACATACCGGTATGATATAGGTGTAGAGTGAGAGGCCATGTTCAGCAAGACTGTCGTACACCCCGTCAGGGCACGGGTAGGGGCACTGCTCAGCCATCTAGTTCTACATATGCTACATCTTCAACACGCCCTCCAGCCCGCGGCCCTCCAGCTCCAGAAGGGCGCGGTGTAGCTAGGGGTGGAGCACGGGGTCAAGGAGGACCCAGTCAATTCTATGCTTTGAGTGGTCGCCAAAGTGCGGAGTCTTCTCCAGATGTTGTCACAGGTATTCTGACTGTTCAGTCACATGATCTTTATGCTCTTATTGATCCCGGGTCTTCTTTGTCATATGTTACTCCATTTATTGCTTCAAGTTTTCGTATAGAACCCGAATAGCTTCACAAGTCATTATCTGTGTCGACTCCGGCTGGTGATTCTATTATGGCCGTGCGAGTCTATAGGAATTGTGTTGTCACGGTCCGTGGTCGGGATACCACGACCGATCTTATTGAGTTAGAAATGGTAGATTTTGATGTATTGGCTCTATTCGTGCTTTGCTAAACTCGACTTCCGAACCAGGTTATGAGCCTTGAGTTTTCTAATGAACCAGTTATCGAGTGGGAGGGGAATAATGTTGTGCCAACAGGTAGGCTTATTTCCTACATTAAGGACTCAAAGATGATCAGAAAAGGGTGCATCTACCATTTGGTCTGGGTTGCGGACACCATTTCAGAGGTGCCTGCTCCTGAATCTGTGCCTGTTGTGAATGAATTTCATGAAGTATTTTCGGACGAGCTTCCTGGGATTCCACCAGATAGAGAGATCAATTTCAGGATTGATGTATTGCCAGATACGCAACCAATATTTATTCCACCCTACCGAATGGCACCAGCAGAATTGAGAGAGTTAAAGAAGTACCCATTGCCTCAGATAAATGATTTATTGATTATCGGTATCTCAACAAGGTCACCATCACTAACAAGTACCCATTGCCTCAGATAGATGATTTATTCGACCAGTTGCAAGGTGCTAAGTTCTTCTCAAAGATTGATTTGCGGTCCGGGTATCACCAGTTACAGATCAGGAAGCAGGATATTCCTAAGGCTGCCTTCAAGACTCGATATGGCACTTTGAATTTTTGGTAATGTCTTTTGGGATAACCAACGCCTCAGCGGCTTTTATGGATCTTATAAATCGGTTTTCAAACTGTTTCTTGACTTCTTTGTGATTGTCTTCATTGACTATATCCTTGTTTATTCGCGAAGTCAGGAAGATCATGCAAATAACCTCAGGGCAGTTCTGCAAACTCTCCATCAAGCACCAGTTGTATGCAAAGTTTTCAAAATGTGAGTTTTGGCTAGAATCAGTCTTCTTTCTGGACCATGTTGTTTCCAGGGAAGGGATTCGGGTTGATCCCCAAAAGATTGCAGCGGTAAAGGATTGTCCTAGACTAACGACCCCGACAGAGATTCACAGTTTCTTGGGTTTGGCTGGATATTATTAGAGGTTCGTGGAGGGATTCTCTACCCTCGCCTCCCCATTGACTAAGCTGACGCAGAAAGCGGTTATGTTTTAGTGGTTTGATGCTTGCGAAAAGAGTTTTGAAGAATTGAAATCAAGATTCACTTCGGCGCCAATGTTGACCTAGCCAGAAGGTTCAGAAGGGTTTGTGGTGTATTGTGATGCTTAAAGAGTTGATGTGGGGTGCGTATTGATGCAATATAGTAAGGTAATAGCATATGCTTCAGGCAACACAAGAATCACGAGAAGAATTACCCGACGCATGATTTGGAGCTCGCGGCTGTTGTGTTTGCGTTGAAGATCTGGCGGCATTATCTTTATGGGGTCCATCTGGATGTGTTCACAGACTACAAGAGTCTTCATTCCTTATTCAAACTGAAGGAGTTGAACTTAAGGTAGCGGAGGTGGTTAGAATTTCTCAAGGATTATGATATGAATATTTGTACCATCCAGGAAAGGCGAATGTGGTAGCCAACGCTCTTAGTCGGAAATCCATGGGTAGCATGGCTCATTTGGAAGAAGGTCAGAGGCCTTTGGCTCGGGAGGTTTATCAGTTCGCCAGTCTGGGGGTATGTCTTTAGGCCTTAGAAGAAGGGAATATATTGGTGCGTAATAGAGCGGAGTCTTCGCTTGTAGCGGAAGTCAAGGGAAAGCAATTCATGGATCCACCATTCGCACAGTTGAGAGAAGCATTTCTGAATCACAAGACTACAACATTTCCACTCGGCAATGATGACGGTGTTTTGCGATGCCAAGGGAGGCTATGTGTTCCGGATGTGGATGATCATCGGGAGAGAGTTATGGCAGAGCCCCACAATTCCAAGTATTTTGTACACCCAAGTTCTACGAACATGTATCACAATCTCAAGGAGATTTATTTGTGGAATGGTATGAAGAGGGGATTGGCAGACTTTGTGGCTAGGTGTCCAAATTGTCAGCAAGTGAAGGCCGAGCATCAGAGGCCCGGTGGGTTGGCAGAGCTTATGGAAATACCGACATGGATATGGGAAATGATCAATATGGACTTCGTGGAAGGATTACCTCGCACTCCACATAGGTCCGACTCAGTTTGGGTAATAGTGGATCGGCTCACGAAGTCGGTGTATTTCTTTCCAGTCAAGTCCATCGATACTGTACAACAGTACGCTCAGTTGTATATCAAAGAAATAGTCAGGCTCCATGGCACTCCAATATCTATTATCTCAGATCAAGGGGCCCAGTTCACAGCTAACTTTTGGAAGAAATTTCAGCAAGGTTTGGGTACGCAGGTAAATCTCCGCCCATCTTTCCACCCGCAAACAGACGGTCAGGAAAAGCGGACAATTTAGATGGTTGAAGATATGTTACGGGCTTGTGCATTAGATTTAAAGGGTAGTTGGGATGATCACTTGCCGCTTATAGAATTTTCTTATAATAACAGTTTCCATGCAGATGGCCCCATTTGAGGCACTGTACGGAAGAAGGTGTAGGTATCCGATTGGATGGTTCGAGGTTGGTGAGGCGGAACAGGTAGGACCAGATCTTGTGCACCAAGCTATGGAAAAAGTTAAAGTCATTCAGGAGAGGATGAAGACTACTCAGAGTTGTCAGAAATCCTATGCGGACATTCGTCGAATAGATTTGAAGTTTCAAGTAGATGATCGGGTATTCTTGAAGGTGTCTCCCATGAAAGGAGTGATGCGGTTTGGGAAGAAAGGGAAATTGAGCCCAAGGTATGTCGGGCCATTTAGGATTGCTCAAAGGATAGGGCAGGTGGCGTATAGGCTGGAATTTCCCCCTGAGATGTCATTAGTGCACCGGTGTTTCATGTGTCCATGCTGAAGAAGGCAGTTAGAGATCCATCTGTCATCGTGCCGGTTGAGACCATTTAAATTAACGAAAAGTTGTCGTATGAAGAGGTTCTGGTTGTTATTCTTGATAGGCAAGTTCGTAGGTTGAGAAACAAAGAGGTCGCTTCGGTCAAATTATTATGGCGGAGTCAACAAGTCGAAGAAGCCACGTGGGAAGCGGAAAATGAAATATAAGAGAAATATCCCCACTTGTTTGAATAAGACCGGTAGTGGTTTTGAAAATTGTCATCTCTAAGCAATTACGTTGGTGTCAAAGTTTGTGAAAAACACTCCAATCCCCTAAGTACCCTACTACTGTGACTTCTCAAACTTTGTGCCATAATAAATGTATATGTTGTTGTAATTTGTTAGATCACGTGCAACTCCTTGAAATAGCTGAATTATGTGCAACTCATTGTAATAGCTGGATTATGTGCAACTCATTGTAATAGCTGGATTATGTGCAACTCATTATAATAGTTGAATTATGTGCAGATTTGTGGAGTTAACTGAACTATGTGTGGCTTGTGGAACTAATTGAATTATATGCAACTTGTTGAAATGACCGGATTATCTGAAAGTTGATAGACTAACTGAAAATGATTGGACATTTAAAATGTATTTCGAGGGCTCTCTGACAGGCAGATAGCCTAAATACAAAGGAAACTCTAGCGAAATTTTTAGGAAATATCGGAGTTAGTAAAAATTTGGGGGTTGGCATGTTTTGTGTTCTCTTAACTAAGTGATTCCCCGATCCTCATTCGAGGACGAATGATTCTAAGTGGGGGAGGATGTAAAGACACGTAAAATTTTGAAGTCTAAAAATAATGGACGAATGGGTCTCCCCATGTGGTTATAACTGTAGAAATTCTTAAAATGGACCCTTGTCGAGGAAAAGGTACCCCGGGACTTAAAAGATAAAATTTTCCAGAATTGTGCGGGTCTGCAGTCCACTATGCGATCGTAGATCAGGTATGCGAACCGCATAGTGGTCGCATACCTGGACTATTGTTGTCCATTTTGAGGATAGCTATGCGGTCCATAATGCGATCCATTTCACGAATGCGGGCTGCATAGTTGTCGCATTCTTGCACCTCTATTTTTGCCGAGAGACTTGTGCGATGCACTATGCGATCGTATAACAGGTATGCGGACCACATAGCGGTTGCATACCTGGGCAGTTTGCTTTCCTTTTTGGCCCATCTCAAGGCCATTTATGCGACAGGTATGCGGACCGCATAACAGGAATGCGATCGCATTCCTGATCGAATACCTGCTTCGGGGCTTCTAATTTCTAATTTTAAAACCCGACCCCCAGTATAATAAAATACCCCTCCCCTTAATTTTTAAAGACTATCTAATCAAAATAGAGAGAAGTGAGAGTGGGTTCTAGTGAGAGAAGTCCTCATCTTCCCCAAATTGGTCCTCCATCTCTACTAGGCCTGGAATTAGTCGAGTAGTCGTCACCTTCTTCACTATAAGAGGTAAGCCTCCACCCCATTTCCCCAAATTTTCAGATTTTAGTTAGAATAGGACACACATAGGTTGGTTCTTGAAGATGGGAGTTAATACCTTGCATGCATGTGAATAATCTACCATAATCTAGCAAAGGGAAGTAAGCTAGGGCAATCTTTCACTAAAGAGGGGGCTAGTTAATCTAAAAGGCCACATAGTATTTGCTAAAATGCACAAATGAGTTCAAGGTTCCTAACTCTATGTTTTAACATGTCACATTTTAAACTAGATTGAAGGCGTTAGAAGGTCCGGTGATTTAGGATAGATATTAAAGGGGAATTTTGACTCGAGGTATGTATGGGTAACTTTAATCTTCGTAGAGTCACCTTGTTGTTGTCCGAGCATTCGGTATGAGTTTCTAGCTTATGCATATGTGAATCGATTGTTCTAATGTGTTGAGGAGTAAGATTTTGTTCTCTAATTGTCCTAGTTGATTTCCATGCCACCATGCTATATGAGATTGTGAAAAGGTGATTCTTTGTGCTTATTCTATCATGTGCAAAGCTTGTTAAATATTGAATACATCAGTATGAGAGGATGTAGGTGGTTCTATAGCAGGTAGCTCGGTCCGCGGATAATGGTGCCTTCCTTTCGTCTCCTCAGCAGTTCTGGTGAGCCCCACTTCCTTTCAGGGTCGTGCGTGGTCTATGCCATCTTCTTGTGTATATTTTGTTCTGTTAAGGTATAGTCGGGGCCTTGTTGCCGGCAAGTTTATATACTTTTCTCCGTAGACATTTTGTGGGTTTTATGTATGTATTGTGGTAGTTTTCGTACTCGTTTGTAATCACGATCCAATATCAGGAGTGTTGTATTTTAGAATGCATGTTTTGGGAAGATTAAATGTTGAAAATGTTAAAAGATGAGATTAGACTTATGTTGTAAATGCATGCTTTGATTATATTTTGATGTTTCACTTATAAATGTACATTATGAACATGGGGAAATGTGTTGCGTAGGAAAGGCAATCCAGGTCCACTTGATCGGGTTCATCCAGTTAGGCGCCGGTCTCCTCCCTCAGTTTTGGGGCGTGACATTCATACCCTCAAGACAAGATTTATAGCCAACTTACCTCTACTTGGCCACATTACTAATCCGCGATGTCCTTGCCCCTCAAATATGCTCTCGATTTCTCAGAATCTAACTAAAACCATATTAACATCATCAATATACGCTAAAGAACAAAACCCAATCGAAAACTATAATTTTAGACACAAATTCTCGAATTCTGCCAAACCTGAGCCCCGGGCCCATGTCCTGGAATACGATAAAATTTACATCACTCGATTCCTCATCCTCCCACTATTTTATATATACCAGGAACACCAAAATCAGACCACAATTGCCCACTCAAATCATCAAACGAAATTCCCAATTCTCATGCATATAATCTCCCCAATTTTACATTTAAATCAAATAATTTTCCGGTTTAATTACTTAGAAAACGACATAGAAACGAGTTATGAAGTTGAAAACCTTACTTCCAAGTGATTCCCTTTGATTTCCTCTTCAAACCCTCTCAAAGAGCTCTCAACTAGTTCAATAATGGAGGAAAAATAAACTAATCTCGCAAAAATGGCCTTTTAAAATATTTTGCCCAGCACTAAATATCAATTCACTGCGATCGCGGGACCACCCTCGCGATCGCGAAGAACAAACTGACAGTCTCCAAATATAACTCATCACGATCACACCATTAGCCATGCGATCGTGAAGCTTCGACTCCATGACCTATGCGATCGTGTACCCATTCACGCAGTCGCGAAGAACAATTGCAACAACTTCACACGCCCCCTTTTTCTTCTACACGATCACACAATACACCACGTGACCTCACTGCTTAACCTGCCCAACCTATGCGATCGCAATCCTTGTTATGCGATAGCATAGAAAAAATTGCCTGCCCCAATCTTTTACTCTACGCAATCGCGGATGAATCCACGCGATCGCGGTGAAGAAATCACTGTTCCTAAAACACCAGAAAACCAGCAATCTTCCAAAGACCAAAAGTGCCTGTTTGAGCATCCGAAACACACCCGAGGCCCCCGAGACCTCAATCAAACCTACCAAAACACCCCATAACATCATTCAACCTTACTCTAGCCTTCGAAACATCAAAATCAACGCAAAAACACCAAAACTACATCAAATTCAAGCCTATGAACTTTGAAACTTCTAAATTTCGCCAATGATGCCAAACAAACCAAAACACATCCGATTGACCTGAAAATTCGCGCACATATCCAAAATGACATTACAAACCTGTTCCAAATTCCGAAAATCCATTCCGACACCGATAGCCAATTTTTCACTGCCGACCGGCAATCGCCAAAAACAAACTTTCGCCAATCAAGCCTAATTCTCCACCGGACATCAAAACTTCATTCCGAACACACTTCTAAGTCTCAAATCACCTGACTAAGTTATATTATCCATAAAATCCACATCCTGAGGTCGTTTACCAATAAGTCAACTCTCAGTTGACTTTTCCAACTATTAAGCCAATTTAAGAGACTAAGTGTCTCAGTTCTCACCACAACCACTCTGAACCCGAACCAACCGACCCAATACAACAAAAATAGGATAAGAAACATACGATAAAGCAGAAATGGGGGTAACGGGGCTAATTTCACGGAACGACCGGTCGGGTCGTTACACTTATCTAATATTTTTCTTAATTTAATAATGCTATCTTACTTTACCGTATTTATTTCTAAACTAAACTCATCTGATACTCTATTTTGTATAAATTGAACTTTATTTTACTTTATTTGTTTCTGAAATAAAATCATTATCCATTTGATGCCTTACTTTATTCAAGATTGTTATTATGCCTTATTGTATTTAAATGAACCTCTCAAACATTTTATTTGGCATTTGACACAGATAAAAGGTACACGGTAGCACGTGGACTTTGCCCTGTGAAGGTGAATGATAATGTGGACACGAGGTGCCATGGGTGTAAGATTAATAGTTGTGGCTTATGACTTGTGGTTACGAGGTGCGCTGTCTCAGGATAAATCTTTTTGTAAGTCATGCATTGGGAACGATTTGATCACTTGAATTGGCACCTGTTTTGTAACACTCCACGTTTTTGTATATGGAAGTGCACCATAAGTAAATAGATATATGATCGAAAATGAGATGTTACATCCCGCAATTCCGTACGTTAAAGTTTCGTTGTATGTAAATCGACGTAAGTTCGGGGATGAGATTATTCTGGGATTATAAGTATTATGCTATTTCAAATAAGTGATAAGTAAGTTCGTGAAGGTGAGAGGGCAAGCAAATCGAAGAAAGTGAGTTACGTCGAAGTTTGTCGATTTGGGATAAAATACGGTCCAATCTATAATACGCGATATTTATGGATTAGTGCCATATAAGGTACTTGTAATGACCCGATCAGTCGTTTCGTGAAATTAGCCCCATTTCGCCTATTTTTGCTTTAGCATATGTTGCTTAGCCTATTTATGTTGTGTTGGATCGGTTGGTTCGGGTTCGGAGTGGTTGTGGTGAGAATTGAGACACTTAGTCTCTTAAAGTAGCTTAATAGTTGAAAAAGTCAACTAGGACTTGACTTATTGGTAGACGACATCAAAATGTGGACTTTATGGTTCAGATAGCTTCGTTAGGTGATTTGGGACTTAAGAGTGTGTTCGGAATGAAGTTTTGATGTCTGGTGTAGAATTAGGCTTGAATTGGCGAAAGTTAATTTTTGGTGATTTCCGGTCGGCAGGGGAAAATAGGTTGTCGAGATCGAAATGGAATTCCGACAGTTGGAGAAGGTTTGTAATATTATTTTTGATATGTTTGCAAATTTTCAGGTCAATCGGATGTGTTTTGGTAGGTTGGGCATCATTGGCGAGATTAAGAAATTTCAAACTTCATAGGGTTGAATTTGATGTGATTTTGGTGTTCGTGCATCATTTTTAGTGTTTTGAAGGTTCAACTAAGTTTGAATGAGGTTACAAAATATGTTGTTATGTTTGTTTGAGGTCCCGAGGGCCTCGGGTGTATTTCGGGTGGTTAACGGACTAACTCTTGGCTTAAAAACATGGCGGACGTTTTTGCTGGTGTGAGTTTCTGGTTTCCTTCTATGCGATCGCGTAGTCCTAGCTGAGGATGACAGGATTTTTGTTATATGAGATCGCGTGGTGGAGGTCTTGATTGCGATCGTGTGGTGTAGGTCTTGATCGTAATCGCGTGAGTGTGAGGTTGTTGTGCAGTGTGATCATGTGGTTTTTATCGCGTTCACATATAGTTGAAGGGCGCGTTAGTGGGCTGAGCCGTTGTTCTTCGCGATCGCGTAGAGTGGTTCACGATCGAGTGGGTTTATGTCCTGCTGAACCGCGATCATGTGGGTATGTCTGCGATCGCGTAGTGTAATTTGATGGGCAGCAGATTTGTTCTTCACGATCGCGTGGGAGCTTCCGCGATCGCAGTGAAGAAGAGGCCTGGGCAGACAGTTTTAAGTTCTAATTTCGGGGGTCCTTGGCCATAACTCATTTTTCCATTAGAGAGCTAGGGGGAAGGAGATTTTGGACGATATTTTCAGTGGGATTCTTATGGTAACTGTTCTTAAATCATTTTTGGTTCAATTTCATGAATTTATCTTGATTTTCACCAAGCAAGTTGAGGAATTAAAGTAGAAAATTTGGGAAAATGGGAGGAAAATTTGGAAATTTCTTTTGGTTATTGTAGTGGGAAATTGAGGTCGTATTTTGGTAAATTTGGTATGGGTAGACTCGTAAGTGAATGAGGATTCTAGTTTTGTGATTTTAATCTAATTTCGAGATATGGGCCCGGGCCTCGGCATTTGCCAATTTCGGGAATTGTGCTTAAAATTTATATCTTTCGATTGGGTTTTTTTCCGTTAGCGTATATTGATGATGTTAATCTGGTTTTGGTTAGATTCGGAGCATTTGGGAGCCAATTCTAGGGGAAAGAGCATCACTGAGGTAGCTTTTGGGCTGTTTTGAGGTAAGTAACGATTGTAACTCTAAACCTGAGGGTATGACACCCCTCTATTTGATATTTTTTTTGTAAATGAGGTGACGCGCATGCTAGGTGACGAGTGTATGGGCGTGCACCGATAGGGATTGTGACTTGGTCCGTCCTGTAGCGACTATTAAGCTGCGTATTCAATTTGAAACCATATGATATCACGTATTTTGGGAATTATACTTGTTTATGGGTTGTGAGCCATGTTTAGGGCCTTGTGCCGACTTGCTTATACCCTCAGAGGTACTTTTACACCATTCTCACACGATCTTGATAGAACAATTGTGAACTTAGTCATGTTTCCTACTTGTTGTTATTTTCACTATTATCGCACTGTTTTGAAACTCTTATTGGTATTTTGGGCTGAGTCCCGTGAGCTGAGATGAATTACCCGAGTGGCTTGTGAGGATGACTGAGTAGGGCCGAGATCCGAGTATGCGAGGATAGTTATGGACCGGGATGAACGCCGCAGCAATATATATGTTATATATTACATATGGATTGGGCTACACGCTGCATCAATATATATTATATATGGGTCAGGCTACATGCCGCAGCAATATATGTTATATATGGATCGAGTTGCAAGCCGCAGTAATATATGTATTGAATCGGGCCGCACGCCGCAGCAAATATAGCGCTTGGGTTGTAGGAGCCCCTACAGATTCTGTACACCCCCAGTGGGCACAGTCGACTATTATACGTATCCGGCTGCACGCCATAGTGTATGTTATAAGGATCTGGTTGCACGCTGGAGCAGTATAGGTATATATATATATATATATATATATATATATCTTGGATCGGGCTACCCGCCGCAACAGTTGTGTGTATTCATGGTACTTGCTGAGTATGAGTGTTTAGTGTGAGGATGAGATACTGATAGTGGAGTCATGAGTGACTGAGAGGCTTTCCCGAGAGGCTTTATTTGTAAGTGATACTGTGCCCAAGGGGCTTATATTTTATGAAAATGTTGTTTTCACTCTTCTTTACACTTAGCCTCTGATGATAAATGTTGGATAAATGTTTTATACGAGATTTTTAAATGGAAGCTGGAGTTTTATGAGATATTCGGAAGGTAGATTCCCGACTTGATTTATTTCCTTCCACTGTTACTCGTTATATAGATTTACATGATTTATAAATGCTCGTCACTACACTCAAGTTTTTAGTTACTTTGATTACTTACTGAGTTGGTGTACTCACGTTACTCACTGCACACTTGTGTGCAGATCCAGGTACCAGACCATCTAACTAGTTAATTTTTGGACGCGCTTGGAGTTTGTTCGAGGATCGAGGTAGCTGCTCAGTGTCCCCAGTTCACCTTCTTTCCATTCCCCAGTTCACAGTTTTGTCTTTTTTCCTCCAGGATTTGTAGTAGAAAATCACCTTAATGTACATTATATTTACAGTTCTAGATGCTCATACCCTCAGAGGTACTTTTACACCATTCTCACACTATCTTGATAGAACAATTGTGAACTCAATCATGTTTCCTACTTGTTGTTATTTTCACTATTATCGCACTGTTTTGAAACTCTTATTGGTATTTTGGGCTAAGTCCCGTGAGTTGAGATGAATTACCCGAGTGACTTGTGAGGATTATAGAGTGGGGCTGAGAGCCGAGTATGCAAGGATAGTTATGGACCGGGATGAACGCCGCAGCAATATATATGTTATATATTACATATGGATCGGGATACACGCCGCATCAATATAGATTATATATGCGTCGAGCTACATGCCGTAGCAATATATGTTATATATGGATCGGGTTGCACGCCGCAGTAATATATGTATTGAATCGGGCCGCACGCCGCAGCAAATATAGCGCTTGGGTTGTAGGAGCCCCTACGGAGTCTGTACACCCCCAGTGGGCACATTCGACTATTATACGGATCCGGCTGCACGCCATAGTGTATGTTATAAGGATCGGGCTGCATGCTGTAGCAGTATAGATATATATATATATATATATATATATGTCTTGGATCGGGCTACCCGCTGCAACAGTTGTGTGTATTCATGGTACTTGCTGAGTGTGAGTGTTTAGTGTGAGCATGAGATACTGATAGTGGAGTCACGAGTGACTGAGAGGCTTTATTTGTAAGTGATATTGTGCCCAAGGGGCTTATATTTTATGAAAATGTTGTTTTCACTCTTCTTTACACTGAGCCTCTGATGATAAATGTTGGATAAATGTTTTATACGAGATTTTTAAATGGAAACTGGAGTTTTATGAGATATTCGGAAGGTAGATTCCCGACTTGATTTATTTCCTTCCACTGTTACTCGTTATATGGATTTACATGATTTATAATTGCTCGTCACTACACTTAAGTTTTTAGTTACTTTGATTACTTACTGAGTTGGTGTACTCACGTTACTCACTGCACACTTGTGTGCAGATCTAGGTACTAGACCATCTCACTAGTTAATTTTCGGACGTGCTTGGAGTTTGTTCGAGGATCGAAGTAGTTGCTCAGTGTCCCCAGTTCACCTCCTTTCCATTCCCCAGTTCATAGTTTTGTCTTTTTTCCTCCAGGCTTTGTACTAGGAAATCACCTTAATGTACATTATATTTACAGTTCTAGATGCTCAGGACAATTGACTCCAGGTTTTGGGGAAGTGTATAAATTGTTCATCTCATTTTGTTGTTTTATAATCTGCTAAATTTCGGGAAATTCTCAAATATTATGATAGTCTGAAATGGTTGGTTAGCCTAGTTCCATGATAAGCTCCATGACAACCAGCATATGATTTGGGGTCGTGATAGTACCACATGACCATGATAGGGAGGTGTATAAGGTATGTTAAAAATGAGTTGTATTTTAGGTCATTTGAGACAATTCTTAATTATATGGGTAATTGATTAATTATTGATTAGTGGGGAATTACCAACTTAATAATGAAATTTGTAATTATCTAAGACATTTTGGATAAGTCTTGAATTTTAACATGGTAGCAATACATCTTATATTTGATGACTCTTAATTCACTTTGTAAAGGTGGCAATACTTGATGTGATAACTAAATTATATCATTTGGATGGATAAGTGATATCAAGAAAGCCACGAAAGGGTACAATCATTTTCCATTCTTGTAGAGAAACATCTCATTCTTTATTAGTGACATGGTTCATAAATCTTAAATCGAGATGCTAAAATTTGCAAAGTGAGCGAATCTTTGAAGCGTAAGATTTTCCGGTTCTAAAGGAGCACGGTGCAATCTGTCTCAAGAATATCATACGGATTTTTACCTACTACAGGTATGTTAAGGCTGAGCTCTTCCTTCATTTTGGCATGATCTCGTAATTACACAATTTGTACGGCCAAAATTGGGGAGTCCGATTTTAGGACCGTTATGGCACCCCATTACTGACCATCGTGGAAACGTGGGAAATTCCCAAGGGCACGGCTGTATTTCTTAAATGGGAAATTCCCAAAGACACGGTTGTATTTCCAAAGTACGTACCAAGCCATTAAATAGATGTACCAGCTTTATTTCTTTGTAATAATTACACATGTACTATTTTAGGATTCCCCCTCCTATATAAAGGGGGCCCTTGTCATTTTCTAGAACACATGAATATTGAATACAACAAGAACATTCTCTGACTTCTTGAGATACTCAATATTTGTTCTACGGATTTATTGCTTTTAATTTATCGTGTTCATTAATTGTTCTTCATTTATTGCTCATCATTGATCATAAAGGGTTATCCTCGAGGCCCTCTATACTGTTATTCCTCCATCAACCGTCCTCTCTTAAGAGTTATAGTTCGACCTCGAGGCCTTGCTTCGGCTAGCTCGAGACCCTGTTTCATAACAGCGTGGTTTGCTTATCACCATTTTTCTTTACTCTTGCCTTATTCTCCTAGCTCACACTTAGCATCTATTGCCTAACAACTAGTATAAAAATAAATGACATATTTTTAGAACCACATAATCAAATATAATTGTCATTACCTTTTTCACGGTAAACACACGAGTTTGATAACGAGGCATAAGGAGAAATTCATATTTCGGAATTTACGTATATTTTCCTAGTCTTGTAAGTTATAATATTCTCATTATCGGGACTTCATATTCAAGTGAGTATTTCCTTTTTCCAGTTAAGAGAGCAGAGAGTATATATATACAGTATTACATTATTTTCATTACCATCGAGCTATAATAAATGGGCAGTCCCCTACTGGGAAACCTCTAATCAGATGGTCAGATATATACCGAGCCTATTGTAGTCGAGCGCCTATGAACATGCCCAGTTGGCCGAGATACAAAGCCTAGTATGGCTGAGCGCCTACAAGCAAGCCTACTATGGCAGAGCCGCTATATATATATCGAGTCTTATAAGGCTGGACAAATATTTTACTTACTATATTGAGAGAGTTGATTCAGTATCAACAGGTGATCGTATCTTCAGATTATCTTTGACTCCCAGTTACTTCCAGTTATTATATTATTACTTTAGTTTTAGCCTTCAGTATATTGCCTTACATACTCAGTACATTATTTCGTACTGACGTCCCTTTTCTGGGGCGCTGCATTTCATACGTGAAGGTTCAGATAGACAAGCGAGTAGACCTCCTCATTAAGTGTTTCCCGAGTTCAGCTTGATCGGTAAGCTCCATGCCTTTCGGAGTTGCCGGGTCTAGAGCTTCATGTACATTTTGTGTATATATGTATATATGTTATGAGTAGGTCGGGAATATGCTCTGATCACAGTATAACCATCAGTAGAGGCTTGTAGACATATCCTATCAGTTAGTGCAATATGTTGGTCTTGTGGGCCTTGTCGGCCCAGCTTTATATTGATATTTAGTCAGCATTCAGAGTTGTCTTGCAATGTGACCCATGGCCAAAGTGTAACGACCCGGCCGTTCGTTTTGAGAGTTAGAGCCCCGATCCAATAATAATTTATTTCCCACATTTGTTTCTGCTATTGGAACTTGCCAGAGTGATTAGTCATGGAATTCAGAGAGTTTTGGGACACTTAGTCCCTAATTATGAGTTTAAGCCTTCGAAATTGAACCATAGTGACGACTGTGTGAAGACGGATCCGAAAGGGTATTTTGTCAACTCCGTTAGCTCCATTGAGTGATTTTGGGGTTAGGAGCACGTCTAGAATGTGTTTTCGAGGTCTGTAATAGATTTAGGCTTGAATTGGCAAAAGTTTGATTTTCCGCAATTTTGGCCGATAGGTGAAATTTTGATATCTGGATCGGAATGGAATTGCAGGAGTGGATGTAGGTTAGTAGTGTCATTTATGACCTGTGTGTCAAATTTGAGGTCATTCGGACTAGTTTTGACATGTTTAGGCATCGTTTCTAGATTTTTGAAAAATGTTAAGTTCTTAGGCTTGAATCCATGTTTAATTCTTGTTTTCTTGTGTTATGTGATGTGGTTTGAAGGCTCGAATAAGTTTTAATGAGGTTATAGAACTAGTTGGTAGTTTTGGTTGAGGTCCCAGGGGCCTAGGGTGTGTTTCGGATGCTCAACGGGAAGAAAAAATGACTTAGGGAAAATCTGTTTGTTCTGGTGTTTTCGCACCTGCGGATGTTGGACCGCAGTTGCGGCACCACAAAAGCGGTTTGGAAACTGCAGTACGGTCTAAGGAAATTGGGATTTGGTCGCAGATGTTGCCCAAGGACCGCAGAAGCGGAATCGCAACAGCGAGTGATGTGGCGTAGGTGTCACGACCCCAAATCCTATACTGGCCGTGATGGCGCCTATCGTGGAACTAGGCTAGCCAATAACCACATATTCATAATTTCTTTCAAAATAAGTAGGCCAGTGAACAGTGCCACCAACCCCAAAATTCAGAGCCAACAAGTCATGAGCATCTAGAAGAATAAGCCAAGATATACTATCATAATACAAAACCTCCGAATGAAATCTAGATACATCAGGAAGGGAAAAACAGAGATGCTGCGGACGCTGAACAACTACTTCTATATCCTTCAAATCCCACTCCGCGCAAAATAACTGGCTAACGCTCGATGTCTGCACCTGAATCTGCACACATAGGTGCAGGGAGTAATGTGAGTACGCCAACTCAGTAGTAATGGAAATAGATCAAGTCTAAGCGGCAAGGAAACACATAAAATCAATGCCATCACATCACCAGAGGCACATCCTTACTTTCCAATAGTATAACATATATATATATGAAAACGTCATGCCTTAAAACAAACTTCTGAAAAACCCTTTGAAAATGTATATTTTTCAACAACTTCAACCGAAAGGTTTAGTATAAAAATGAAATGAATCATATAAAGGCTCCTCGGGCAAAACCTCTTTCATAAGCTCAGAGTGAAAGTAGTAAAATCATCAGTAGCCCCTCGGGCAAAACATATATCATAATCAGCCCTCCGGGCATGCCTCAGAGTCACTCATAATCAGCCCCTCGGGCATACCTCACCATCACTCGTAATCAGTCACTCAGCACCTCACAGTCACTCATGCCTCGCAATCACTCGGCACTCGGCACTTGATATTCGGCACTCTGTAGGTACCTGCCCTCACTGGGGATGTGTACAGACTCCGACTCCGGAGGGGATCCTTCAGCCCAAACACTAATAAACAAGCCAAATCATGGCATAAATCACTCCCAGGCACTCGGTCTCTCTCATATCATAACATCCTCGCAATATTGTCCCTCGGCTTCACTTAGTCAGACACCCACATCATGCCACCGGGGCCATAAGTAAATGGGGTTCTCGACCCAAGATAGTATTTCATTTCAAGAAATAGTAATATCATCAAATAGGAGTGTCAACAATTTCACAAGAAAGACTGAGTGAAAAATCACAATTTCAAAGTAGTGAGAATATCAGTAAGATAGCCCCCAAGGGGTAAAAATAGATCGGCACTAGGCCCCAAACATGGCTTACAGCCCAATTATATCAAATCTATGTAATACTGTAAAACATATGCTTAAAAAGCAGTTTCGCAACTCAGTAGTTTCCTGAAAAGAAACATATTTCCAATTTTTCAGTTCGTGCACGCCCCACACTCGTTATCCAGTGTGTGTGTCACTCCAAATCGGTGAAAGGATGTAAAGTCCGGGGTTTCATACCCTCAGGACAGGATTTATAACCATTACTTACCTCTACCGGGCTGCGACACTAGTCCGCAATTCTCTTGCCCCTCAAATTGGCTCCTGATTGCTCCAAATCTAGCCAAAACCAGTTTAACATCATCAATATATAACCAAGGAACACAACCCAATCGAAAACTATCAAATTACACAAAAATCTCGAAATTCGGCCAAAGTCGAGCCCCGGGCCAACGTCTCGGAACTCGATAATTTTTTTATCCCTAGAAACCTCTTCCTCCCATGATTCTACTCATACCAAAATCATCACAATCGGATCACAATTGCCTACCCAAAACCTCAAAAGAATTTCAAATTCTTCACTCCCTTCTTCCCAACCTTTTCCTACTCAAATCCTTAATTTTTCAAGCCTAATCCAAACAAAATAGCATAGGAACGATGTTTGTAACCAAAGAACTTACCTTTACTGAAGAATCTTGAGTTTCCTTCTCCAAACCACCTTTAAAGAAGTCCTCCCGCATGCAAAATGGTGAAAATAAGAAAATTTTCCTGGAGGGCCTTTATATACTGTTTCTGCCAGTCATCTCCGCACCTGCGACCACTCCTCCGCGCCTGCGGCTTCGCAGGTGCGGCCAAAACTTCGCACCTACGGAAAAATCCCCAGCCTAGCCTTTTCACACCAGCGCTCTGCCCATCGTACTTGCAACATCACAAAAATATTCTGAACACACTCATATGTCCCAAATCACCTAATGAAGCTATCCGAGCCATAAAATCCACATTCTGAGGTCGTTTACTAATAGGTCAACTCTCTGTTAACATGCTCAGTTATTAGGCTACTTTAAGACTAAATGCCTCAATTTTCACCATAACCACTCTGGACCCAAACCAACTGACCCAACACCAAAAAAACAGGCTAGCAATATATAAAAAATACAGAAATAGGGGAAACGGGGCAAATCTCACGGAACGACCGGCCGGGTCGTTACAGTAGGTGCAGAACCTAGCCTTTAATAAATTTCCGCAGATGCGGATCCCCAGTAACAGAAGCGGGACGGAAGGTGCGGTGGACCCCTCGCAGAAGCGAAAATCGCTAGTCAGAAATATGAAAATCGAGGGTTTGAGTTCATAACTTCTAAAATCGATTTGGAGCTCGGGGATTGGCGATTTTGTGAGTATTTTGAAGAGGAGATCAGTGGGTAACGATTCCTAACCCTATTTCACTTGTATTTCATCAATCTATAGTACGTTCTTCAATCTAATCAAGGAATTTGAAGGTAAAAGTTTAGAAATGCGGGAAAAATTTCCCCAATTGGAAATTCGAGATTTGAGTGACATTTTGACGCCGCATTTTGATGATTTTTGTTCGAGTGTTCCCGGAGTACCTTTTGGGTGATTTTCCTAATTTTGCATCTTAACTTACAATTTATTTGTTGAACAAGTTACTTTTAGCTATATTTACATTATGCAATTTATTTGAATAGATTCGGGCCATTCGTAGTTGAGTATTCGTGGAAAGAACATGCTACCAAGTTGATTTGAGCGGTTGAGGTAAGTGGCTTGCCTAACCTTGTGTTGGGGACTTCCCCCATAGGAATTTGATACTATCTGATGTGTGGGCGCCGTATACCTGAGGTGACGAGTACGGACACGGGCCCTTATTTCTAAAATATCATATTTACCTTCCTAAAACATAAATTGTTTATATTCTATGAACTTACTCTAATATGATTGTATACGGCTAAAATCTGAGAGCCCGATTTTATGGTCATTACGACGCTCAGAAGGCTCGAAGGTTCAAGTTTTGGCATCGAGGGGGCATATCGAAGGCCCTCGACCTCGAGGCGGTGAAAATTGAAGATCAACATGGAAAGGCGGGAAATTCCCAAGGGGCACGTAGTTAAAGCTGTCAAAATACACAAAATAGTACAAGCCCATATCGTGGAATTAAACGGATGTACCGGCCATATCTCTTTGCCTTAAATACACATGTACTATTTTGGGATTTCCCCTCATATATAAAGGGGACCCTTGTCACTTTGTAACACACATGATACTCAATACACAAGACTAAGAACATTCTCTTCCCTCAAACTAAAACATTCTTTACAATTGTCTCATTGATTTATTGTCTTTCATTTTATTGTCCATTAATTGTTCTTCATTCATTGCTCATTATTGATCATAAAGAGGTCATCTTAGAGGCCTTTGACACTGTCGAATCACTCTCGACCGTCTGTTATCGAGCCCCTGAGCTAGACCCCGAAACACGTTCAGACTGACCTCGAGACCCTGTTTCTCCGCTGCTCGATTTGCATAATCTTTTTATCCCTCTCTTTTATTTTGTTTTCTCACCTCTCACTTAGAATCTATTTCCTAAATAAACAGTATTAAAATAGATCACGTATTTTTATAACAACAAAATCATATATAATTGTACTTACCATTTTCAAGGTAAATAGTTTGGCGCTCACCGTGGGGCTAAAAATAATAGTTATTGTTTTATTGCTGATTTTCTAAAAACACAAGTTACTCTTTACACTTTTTCTTGCCAGAGAATCTTCAATTTCATGTCATAAGATGTCTAACTAAGTGAATGCACATGAAAACAACGGCCCTGAGGATCATGGAGAGAATGGCGCAGCTACTAAGGTACCGGTGTACCACCACAAAACCACGAGGGGGCACCTGTGCAAATCCCCATTGATGAAGGCTCGCGCAACGCTCAACATGTCAATGTAATCCCTCATATAGACTGAGTGTGCGCGAGGGAGAATAGCGTGAAGCACAGAGAGCCATTGCTCAAAGGGAAAGAGAAGTTAGCTTTCACGCCATTTTTGAGATGTTGCAAGCACAACAAGTAGCTAATGCTCAGATGCAAAGCCATCAAAAAACTCCAAGCACGGTGCCACTGTAAATGGTTCCTCGAGATGAACAGGCACCGGCGAGGTCGAGCAACAATGGGTCAGTAGCCGACCCCGCTATTATGAAGATTCTTGAGAACCTCACAAAGAGGATTGAGTCAGGTGAAAAGAAGATAGAAGCCAACGACAAAAAGGTGGAGACTTATAACTTGAGGGTCGAACAGATCTGGGGCGCACAACCGATTCTTAAGGGTGTAGATTCAAAGAATTTCGTGCAAAAGCCATTCCCATCGAATGTGGATCTGAAGCCTGTCCCGAAGAAATTTTGAATGCCCTATCTCCCAAAATACAACGGGGCCTTGAACCTCAATGAGCACATCACTACCTACACTTGCACTGTGAAAGGGAATGACCTAAGAGATGACGAGATTGAATCAGTTCTGTTGAAGAAATTCGAAGACACACTATCCAAAGGGGCCATGATGTGGTATCATAACCTGCCCCCGAACTCGATAGATTCATTTGCCATGATGGCAGATTCCTTTGTAAAGGCACATGCTGGTTCCATCAAGGTCACTACAAGGAAATATAATGTCTTCAAAATCAAGCAAAGAGAGAACAAGATGTTAATGGAGTTCGTATCCCGCTTCCAACTACAAGGTATGGAATTACCACCAGTCTCAGACGATTGGATGGTGCAAGCCTTTACTCAGGGCTTGAATGAGCGAAGCTCGATAACTTCGAAGCAGTTGAAGCACAACTTAATTGAGTACCCCACCATGGTGTGGGTCGAGGAGGACCAATTGGAAGCCCCTCGGGCTCGGTGTATCCTAGAAGAGTCTTAGCAAAGGAATCGAGGCTTCCAGAGAGAGAGACAAGGCTAAACAAAGAAAGGTATCAACCATACGTACAGAATCTGAGAAATATCCCAAGGCACAACATACCTCGAAGTGATCAAAGGATGGATCGAGGCAAAAATCCTCGGGGACTTATAAACAAAGCATGGTTCGACAGGCACACAGGGCCTATGGAAGCACCCCGGCTATCTGAGTACAATTTCAACATTGATGTTTCTGATATAGTATTGGTCACAGGTAAAATCAAAGAAACCAGGTGGCCAGGACCCGTACTATCAGATCCTTCTCAAAGGAACCCCAACCTATTACACGAGTTCCACGGTACGCACGGCCATAGGACCGAGGACTACAGGCAGCTCCAAGAAGAGGTGGCCCGACTGATTAGCAAAGGGCACCTTCGAGAGTTCCTCAGTGACCGAGCCAAAAACCAATTCCGGGAAAGATAGGCAAACAGAAAAAAAAATGAAACAGAAGAACCACAGCACGTCATATGCATGATTATTGGAGGAGTCGACGCACCCTAGGGACCCATTTTCAAACGAACAAAAGTATCTATCACCAGGGAATAGAGAACTCGGAGCTACATGCCTGAAGATACTCTTTCATTCAGCGAATATGACAACGAGGCCTTGTCTCAACCTCACAATGACACACTGGTAATGTCTTTTCTTTTGAATAAATTTAAACTAAACGTGTTCTCGTGGATCCAGGTAGCTCGACCAACATAATTTGGTCGAGGGTGATAGAGAAACTCGGTTTGCTCGACCAGATTGTGCCCGCCTCCCGTTTCCTCAACGTGTTCAATATGGCTAGCAAAACGACGAAAGGGGAAATCACCCTCCCAGTCAGTGTGGCCGATACAACTCAAAACACCATGTTTCAAGTCATCAAAGGCGGCATGAGATACAATGCGTTGCTCGGAAGGCCATGGATTCACAATATGAGGGCGGTACCGTCAACCCTTCATCAAATGATCAAGTTACCCATGAAAGATGGAATAAAAACGGCATACGGGGAACAACACGCTGCAAAATAAATGTTCGCAGTGTAGGACGTCGAAGGAGCCAAAAAATAAGCAAGTAGCCAAGTAAGCAATCACAAACTACATCCTTGATGAGAAACTAAAGGACCGTGTTGCGTCTTTGGAATGAGTAACTAAAGCATATCGAGGCTTGAATGCCACCACAATTAAGGCACAACCCTCTCCCTCTTTCCTTCAGTTTTACACTAACCTATGTGCATATGCTCGATTGAAAAGAATCGGAACACCTTCCAGCTCAAAGGCCTTAGGTTTTAACGCATGTGTTGCGCTCTTTTTCCCTCACGTCGGATTTTATCCCAAATCGGTTTTACCGGCAAGGTTTTTAACAAGGAAACACCCATATGCGTCCTGAGGAGAACTCACTAAGTGTTCAAGGCTTCTCTCCGATCAACATCAAATACTCGGGGGCATCCCCCCGGGAGATCACTAAAATATTCCAAAGAGGGTCTCGACAGGAGAATGATGTACTAGACAAAATGGTCGAATGAACCATGTCCACATAGAACAATCGAACCCTCGATGGTAAAAACATGTATACTTGTACCAAGTAATAGGAGAAGAATATTTTATCAGCAAAACACTTCGTGCGTCAGAAAAGTTTGCTATTTTTACAAGAAGTAGCCCAGGGCCAAAAATTCACCGGCCACTTGGGAAACTGTCCCCGACAGTCATCCCATCGAGTCATCAAAAACTCGAAGCCATAAAACCTCAGGGCCAGCAACTTTAAGCACATAATCCCCCCATGAGGCAATACCAACTCCTACTCGGGGATTGCCCTCGACTGTCGGCTCGTGAAGCTGTGTAAGTTGAAGCCGTAAGACCGCAAGGCCGATAAAATTCAAACTCATAAGCCCTCCACGAGGAAACATCAAAAAAATGAGTCCTCCATGAGGCAATACCAACTCTTGCTCAGGCACTGTCCTCGACAGTCGACTCATATCCATAAGACCTCAGGGCTGGAAACATAAAACTCATAAGCCCTCCATGAGGCAACATCTAAACTATAAGACCTCAAGTAAGGCATGTATTGAGTCATAAGACCTTAAAAAGGCATAATCCCGGTATCAAAGTGAAGGCTATATATCGAACTTGTAAGCCCCTACAAAGGCATACCCTCGATATAGACGTCGAGGCTATCTCACTCGGGGACTAAAAGGCTATGGCTGAATACAATGACCACTGTCATAAGGCTCCGGCCGAACTAAAGAGACTCGAAGACGTCCGACTATCGCCATAAAATCACATGTCCCTAATTACTTCGAAAGAACTTTGAAAAGAACTGGTTAAAGGTCGTATTGACCTAAAGCATAAGAGCCCAAGTCGCCAGCCACATTAAAGGTCGTACCAACCTAAAGTGTAAGAGCCCAAGTCGCGAGCTACAATAAAGGTTATACCGACCTAAAGTTTAAGAGCCCAAGTCCCCAGCTACATTAAAGTTTGTACCGACCTAAAGTGTAAGAGCCCAAGTTGCCAGCTACACTAAAGGTCGTACCAAGCTAAAGCGTAAGAGCCTAAGTCACCAGCTACAGGTCGTACCGACCTAAAATGCCTCAGGGCTGATTTAAAAACCTAAGGGCCGATGAGATCGAGTCGAATCTGACTCGAAGACTAAGCCCGTAACGGTTAACTAAAGCACCTAAGGGCCAAATGCGTAAGAGCCTGAGTCGCCAGCTACACCAAAGGTCGTACCAACCTAACGCGTAAGAGCCTGAGTCGCCAGCTACAGTTTGTACTGACCCAAAATGCCTCAGAGCCGATTTAAAAGCCTAAGGGCCGATGATCTCGAGTCGAATCCCACTCGGAGACTTAGCTCGAAATGGTTAACTAAAGCGCCTAACGGCCAAATGCGTAAGAGCCTGAGTCACCAGCCACACTAAAGGTCGTACCAACCAAAATGCGTAAGAGCCCACGGGCCAGCCTAAAAAGCCTCAGGGCGTATTTATAACCCCAAGGGTTTCATCTCGAGGTCCAATGCATCAGGCTAATTATCGACAAGCAAATTAGAATAAACAAAGAATCTTTCATATATGTATGTGTATTACAAATATGCATTTACAACGCTCCCACAATAGTTTTTACAAAGAACAAAGAAGTAAGACCTAATCTACTATAGGGACCAGCTCCCTAGAAGCCTTAAAATACCAGCATCGGCACCAGAAGAAAGGACAAAAGTTGGTGTCGATCTCATCCTCCTTTACTTTTTTATCTCTTCCGAGAGATCAAAGCTCCTAGCATGAATCTCTTTAAGTGTCTGCCTCCGAGACCTACATCGGGCATATTCATTGTCCCTCATCTCTCTGTCAAAAGCTCCCTTTAGCTTAGCCCGAGCATCAAAAACATCTTTCAAATAAACGGCCACCTTCTTATCGGCCTTTGCCCGAACTTCTTCAGCTTCAGCCTAGGCCTTTTCGACCTCGGCCTTCAGATATAAAAGATCAGTCTCGAGCTTGTCAATCCTGCTCGTCTGAATTGAGCTATCTTCTCGGGCATTACGAAGTTGTATCTCGAGGGCAGCAGCCTTGCCCAAAGCATTCCTTTGGGCCGCAACATGTACGCCTATCTGCACCTTCAACGCTTGGCATTCGAAATTAACTTGCCCGACTTTGCCCCAAAGGCGCTCCAACTCTTTTGTCTATCCATGCAGCTGAACCACCAAAGCGTTAGTTCCCAAAAGTGAAAAAAGAAGCATGTACTCCTTTAGAGTAAGGGTTACCTGACGCTCGCGATTGCCTTCATGGTTCCGACTTCGATGCATCTTCGCCCGAAGATGTATCAACTATTTTGTCTTCTTATTGCAAAGAAGCTGAGAGATTTTTCCATACCCAAAGCTTCCCACAACCTGGTCTCATAGCGAAGCAGCTCGAACTTGAGTTTGTCAAAATCCTACAAACGAGAAACTTTAGTTCAAAGAATGAAGATTCATAGCTAAAAGGTCAGCAAGGCCGATCAAAACTCACCTCGGAACAGAGCCGCTGAGCCTCCTCAAAAGTTGAACATGCATCTATTGGTCCGGACCCATCGGCCCCAGCTGAACCGCTCTTAATAGGGGAATGCCTACTCGAAACATCACTTGGTTCGGGCAGCCCCTGGTCCCGAGCGTCCCTCGTAGTACCTTTGAGGGCATAAACAGACGATGGTGGAAGACTCTTGCTCTTTCTCTCTCAAGGAACCTCTTCTTTGAAATTAGAGGTCTTAGACCTAGCAGAATCGACAATCTCGGAAGGGCCCCCAGCTCGGGCCGTAGACAAAGAATCATCCTCCCGAGGAGAGCTAATGTCCGCAGAATGACCGACGTATATAAAGCTCTCCTCAGAGACGGCATCTCCAATATGTATCCGAGAAGGCCCCGCCTAATTGAGAATGTCCTCGTCTGTAGAGCATCCTTTTCGCTTATTGTCCTCCTTCGGGCATCCCCTCACCTTGAAGGGGCATGGTCTCGTTTTAGAAAACCCATCACCACCTGCAGTGGCAGAGTTAGTGCACACGAAAGGAAACATTAATTAAAAAGGAAACCACGCAGCTCATACTGTGGTGCTTTGCTTCCCATCTGCCCTTCGAGAGATCACGCCACTTGCGTTCGTCATATGTTGAGGAAGCTGCCAGACTCCAAGTCCAGTCCGCAAGATCGGGACCTCCCCCAGCACCCACGAGGCCGCTGAAAAAATGAAAAAGAAACACTCTTATTAATCGATGAGAGCAAAATACATTAAGGTACGATGGAACATACATTTGAAGTTCCATTTTTTGGGAAATGGCAAGAATTTCGCTGGAATGATATCGACGGTCCTCACTCAAACAACCCGACTCATCCATCCTCTGTTTCGGTCCTCATCATCGTTTGCAATGAAAGGCCTGGTGGACCGGCGTCGTAACACAATTAGGCCTCGACAGTGCTGAGGCCGATATAATCTAATAAGGTTCCTGAGGGAAAACTCGAGCTCAGCCTTTTCGGTAAAATACCTCATAATCACCACTATTTGCCAAAAGGACGGATGAATTTGAGCCCGGGTGACTCAGTACCTTTTGCATAATTCGAGCACACGTCAGTCGAAGGGGCCTAATGTAAATGGATACGTATACACGGTTGATAATCCCTCTACATAAGTCATGATGTTCTCTTCTCGAGAAGGTATCTGCAGCATCACGTTTTCCCCCCAGTCGCAGTCTCTCCTCACGACCTCGAGGTGGTTTTGTTCTATCGATCAGACGAACCTCGAATCATGCTCTCGATGGCCCGGGGCATCGAAGGGTTTCTCTAATGCAAAATCTCTCTTCAGAGAAAAATAGTACGAGGTCAACTCACCATACGTCGGTGGTGTACCACTGGTCAGGCTAGGAGCAGAGGAAGAGTTTCCCTCTTCTTGGTGAACGGATTCGGGCACGGCAGCCATAACTACTCAAACAAAGGTAAAAAGGAAGAGATGAAAATAGTTTTGCAAGATGAGAAAAGGAAGAGAACGTTGAGAGAAAAGTTAGTTTTGCAAAGTCGTAAGACATAGAATGAAGAGTAAGCAAGACATAGAATTCTGGCAAAGTTGTCATAACATTTGGGGAAGTGTACCGGTGGGGCCACCTTTGTTACTTCACAGTCATATCACATAAATGAGATTGTAGCACAGTGTTAGAGGGATCGAAGTTCCCATGCCGACCTACCCCGAGAAGGCGTCCAATCTTGATGGGGTCCTCTATTGCAAGTACGTGTTTCGAAGGGCTAAAGTTCGAAGCTTGAAAGTCAACTTTTGCACAAACATTGCAGAAAAAAGTTTGTAAATATGTAGCAACGAGGTATTTCATTTCAAAAAAAGCATTTACAAAGATGTTTCTACAAAAGTTCCCCCGAGGGTCCCATATATAGAAAGAGAAAAAAGCAAAATAGCAGGAGAATCTAGTTTTCGCCTTCGCTTCTATTCAAGCCCTTTTCACAGCCCTAATCCGATGTAGTCGGCATTTCCAATTCTTCCTCCAGGGCTCTGGCTTCTTTGATCTCGACAGAGAGATCGACGCCCTTAGCGCTCACTTCCTAGAGCGCTTGCCTCCTAGCTTGAATGCGAGCATAAGCAACTGCCCTAGTTATCCTTAGAACGTCATTCTTGGATATCTCCCTAGCCCGACCTTTCGCAACAACATCATCTCTCTTGTATGAGGAGACATATTCATTGGCCTTAGACTTGGCCACAAATAGTGTAGCAGCCTCCTCTTGAGCACCTCGAAGAAGGTCTTGAACCGAGGATAGCTTCCCCCGAAGCGCCTCCATCTCCGAAGCCACGACATGATTCAGCCGAGCCAACTCTAGGATTTCGGCATCCTTGGCCGCAACCTCCTCTCGAAGCCTCTCTACTAGGGCGTACTTCTTCCTAATCTAAAAATCAGAAAATAAGTCAATCAGCACCAACCATTGCAACTAAGTCGGCCCTCTCCCGAAGTGCTTTCTCCGAGCTTGCCCAGAGGTTGGTAAATTCCTCCTACTTTCGAGCGCATAAAGCCTCCAACTCGACTGACTCCGATATAAGCTTCTCAAGCTCCTCTCCACTATGAGCCAACTCATCTTGCATCTTGGAGAAGGCTTGGTCATACGGCTTTTTAACCTGCAGCACAGAGAGGGGAAATCAAAAACCAAGAATAGAAAATCAATGAATAGCATATTATTTCTCAAAATGTCACCTGCTTTTGGAGCCTCTCGGCTTCCTCGAGAGAAACTAGGGAATCAACGTCGGTCTCCTTATCTACCGCATCGAAATAGTCTCTACATGCATCATCCTCTCCACGAGAGGTCTCTAGACCGGGAAAACCCCTAACTTGAGCATCCCATATCTCCCCTGGAGAAAATGATGGGCCCAAGTGAAATCCCCCGGCGGCATCATCTTCTATCGAGGTTTCTTCCCGATCCCGGAAAGCTCTAGTGGAAAGCCCTCCGAGCTCCTCAACACGGACTGTGCCATGTCTCATGAGCGTCTCGGGGCCCATAACCTCCTCGAGGGCCTCCTCTACGCATGGTTAGTCTACATCGGTCGCCTCTAACTCAACAGACGACCGCCCAACAACTCTCGAAGCATCATCGCTTCATTTTTCCCTTTGTACCAACGGGCAGGCATCATCACTATCTTTCTCGGCCCGCAAGGATTCATCGGCCGTCGAGGAAAATACCGTGGCATCGGCTTTGGGCTTCCGAGCCTTTGTCCTTTTTTTATTTTGGAGAATCCGTTGAGGCCTCCTTCTTCCTTTTCTTGTCATTGGCAGTCTTCGGAGCCTCTTCCTCACCAGGTGGGAGCGGTCTCATCAACACGCCTTCACCGAGGCCTTCCCAAACGTGTTATCTTAAAAAACATTATCATAAAAAGTTCTTACTAAGAATGAAAAAGCAATAGCAACAAGAACATATTGTGGTTCTTTGCCTACCACCTCGTCTTAGCCAGCTCATGCCATACATATTTTTTATATGGGAAGGAGGAGTCCAAAATTCTAATCGACCACAGAATGTCTTGGACCCCGCCGGGGAACCAGACAGTGGCTACACAATCAAAAGAAAGACTATTCAGAACCGGTAGAAAGAAAAGAGAGGTGGTAAAGCATAATCAACATGGGGATACTTAGGTTTCATATTCCATTCCTCCGTAATGTCATCCTATCAGCGGGGATGACGTCCGAAGTTATGAGTCTGAGGAATCGGCTCTTCCATCCCCGATCTTTATCCTCGTCGATACAGGCGAGGAACGACTTGACAGATCGGCGGTGCAGTTTAATTAGGACCCCGCGGAAGAGGTGAGGGTTGTACAATCTAATCAGATGGTCGAGGGTAAAAGTCATTCCGTCGACCATATTGGCAATATGTCGAACCATGTATATGATCCTCCAAAAAGAAGGATAGATTTGAACGAGCGTCACTCGATATTGATGTAAAAAATCAAGAATCACCGAGTCATTCGGTTCAGAAGAAGAATCGACGGGGACTAAGTTGAAGGGTTATGCATATACACTAAGAAATCCAGCCTTGTGTGTGACTATGCTTTCGTCAGCCGTAGGGATCTCTACTCGGGCCGACTCCCCCAGTGGCAGTCATGTTTTACCCTCTATATATCTGATACTACACTTATGTATCGGGACATAGGCTCGCATCGGCTCGGTGTAAAAGGGGGTTTTTCTATTGTGGAGTCAGAAATGGTGTCGAAAGGGCCAGGGATGCATTGGTCGATGGTAAGAGGAGTTTTTGACTTGCCCTTGGACGGACGTGATGAAGAAGCGGCTCCCTCTTTTTGTGGAACCGTTTTGGATGTTTTTGCCATGATAACAATCGAGTTTTGAAGTGAGAATACGAAAAAACATACACTGGCAGAAGAGAAGAAAATAAAGCGCTTAGTTAAAATTTGAAGGTTTGGAGAAGATGAAGAAGATGCAAAACTATGAAAAGGCAAGTGATTGTAGTATTTATAGAGGACCTTTGGGCATGCTTCAAGCGGAAGGGTCGAACCTATGACGGTTCATGGGCTTCTCGAGAATTATGTTGACAGCGACCTCTGCGGAGCTTTTTATGTCACGTCATTTAATGCTCTGAAAGGACTGACGTCATAATAAGAGTGTCGAAGAGGCAAGAAGTCAAGAACTTTTTTATCTTTTCATTCTATGAAACGCAGGGACTATCTATATACGGCTAAAATCGGAGAGCCCGTTTTTACGATCATTGCGATGCTCAGAAGGCTCGAAGGTTCGAGTTTTGGCATCGAGGGGGCATATCGAAGGACCTCGACCTCAAGGTAGTTCAAATCAAAGATCAACCTTCAAAGGCCGAAAATTCCCAAGGGGCAAGTGGTTACAGCTGACAAAATACACAAAATAGTACAAGCCCCTACCGTGGCATTAAATGGTTGTACCAGCCATATCTCTTTGCATTAAATACACATGTACTATGTTGGGATTCCCCCTCATATATAAAGAGGACCCTTATCACTTTGTAACACACATGATACTCAATACACAAGACTAAGAACATTTTTTGCCCTCAAACTAATACATTATTTACAGTTGTCTCATTGATACATTGGCTTTCATTTTATTGTTCTTCATTCACTGCTCATTATTGATCATAAAAAGGCCATCTTAGAGGCCTTCGACACTATCGAATCACTCTCGATCGTCGTTATCGAGCCCATGAGCTCGACCTCGAGACCCTGTTTCTCTGCTGCTCGGTTTGCATAATCTTGTTATCCTTCGCTTTTATTTCGTTTTCTCACCTCTCACTTAGCATCTATTGCCAAAAAAACTGGTATTAAAATAGATCATATATTTTTAGAACCACACAATCATATATAATTGTAATTACCATTTTCAAGGTAAACAATGATAAATTGTTTGGCTTAGAATAGGAAAGCATGATTACGTGTTTAATTTCCTGCTTGATCTTACGTGCTCCATGCTTTGTTAAAACCTTATTTTCCTTATATGTGATTAGCATAAACTATATAAATTCGATGTTATGCTTGTCATTCATCCTGCATGGCATATTTACTTTGGGACTATGGCCGTATTCTGGGAGATCCCCCATGTACTGCATATTTACTTTGGGACTACGGACGTAATGTGGGAGATCCCCCTATAATGCATATTTATTTTGGGACTACAAACGTATTCCGAGAGCTCCCCATGCACTGCATAATTATTTTTGGACTACGGGCGTATTCCGGGAGATCCCTCTGTGCTGCATATTTATTTTGGGACTACAGACATATTCCAGGAGATCCCCCTGTACTGCATGATCATTACGAACTACGGGACGGTATCCTGGGAGATTCCACCTTGTGTTTACCTTATTTTGAGCTGAGGGCTCCCTTGATTGTTAAGTTTTCAAACATTTTCTTTAACTGTTACTGAAAAATCTACTTATATTTTGTACTATTTTAAATTGTTTATATTTACTCCAGTAGGGCCTTAACCTGACCTCGTCACTACTTGACTGAGGTTAGGCTCGACACTTATTGGGTACAGAATGTGGTGTACTCATGCCCTTTCCTGCACATGTTTTCGTGTGTCGATCCAGGAAATTCGAGCTATCAGCCTTGTGGATAGTTGTTGGTGCTGATTCTAGGAGACCACAAGGTATTTCTTCCACGTCCGCAGAATCCACTGAGTCCCCTTCTATTCTATCGTTTAGAGTTGTTCCTATGTATTTTCCAGACATGTTTAGAGCTACGGTAGTTTTTAGAAGCTTGTGACTATTTGTGACATTCCGGGTCATTGGGAAAGTATTTTTGAATGAGCCGAGTGATCAGTATGTTATTTATATCACTGCCCCTATTTCTTGTGTTTTAATTCAATTGTTTCCTTAATAGTAGCCTTACCTAGTCGTAGAGATTAGGTGCCATCACGATACCTTTTGGAGCGTAAATCGGGGCGTGACAAGTTGGTATCAGAGCGTCTAGGTTCATAAGAGTCACAAGCTGGTTTATTAGAGTCTCGCGGATTGATGCGGAGACGTCCGTACTTATCTTCGGAAGGGTATGTAACTGTTAAGAACAATCATATTTCTTTTATTTCCTTGCCATGCGAGTTATTGACATCAAAATTCTAAAATTCTATTCTGTTTTTACCCGCAGATGGTGAGGACCCGTACCGAGGGAATCGACGATCAAGCACCTGAGCCCCTAGTCAAAGCCACCAGAGGCAGGGGCCGAGGTGGAGGACGAGTACGCGGTGTAGCCCGAGCACCTGCGAGCGTCGCAGCAGAGGAGCCCCCAGCAAGTCCAGTTGGAGGGCCAGCACCAGAGATTCGTTTTGCTGCTCCAGCCTTCCAGGAGACTTTAGCTCAGTTCATGAGCATCTTCAACACTCTAGCTCAGTTTGACTACTTCCGGTAGCTCCCGCTACATCTCAGGCTGCGGGAGGAGCATAGACTCCCGCAACTCGCACTCCTGAGTAGAGGGGCCATGTTGATCAGGCCTTAGAATACATTTCTATGCCCCTAGTGGCCCCGATTCAACATGAGACCAGGGTAGCTGCTTCTGAGGCAGAGCAACTCAGACTTGAGAGGTACAAGAAGTAACACCCACCTACTTTCTGCGGACTAGCTTCAGATGATGCTTTGGGTTTCATGAGGAGTGTCATCGTATTCTCCGCAATATGGGCATTTTGGAGATGAGTGGGGTTTCTTTCAGCCCTTTCCAGCTGAGGGGAGCGACATATCAGTGGTGGTGTGCCTATGAGCTTAGTAGTCCGTTGGAGGCTTCATCACTAACTTGGACTCAGTTTTCAGAGATATTTCTATGAGAGTATGTGGCTCCAAGCCTCAGGGATGCTTGGCACGTAGAGTTCGAGTAGTTGCCCCAGGGTACTATGATTGTGTTAGAGTATGCAGTTCGTTTCAGTGAATTAGCTCATCTTGCACCGGCTGTGATTTCCACGGTAAGAGAGAGGGTTCGTTGATTCATTGAGGGACTCCAACGCAGTATTTCGACAAGTATGGCCAGGGAGTTGGAGATGGATATCACTTATCAGCAGGCACTGAGTATCGCCAGGAGGGTAGAGGGCATGTTTTCCCGGGACCGAGAGGAGAGAGAGGCCAAGAGGTCTCGAGAGACTGGCCATTATGCAGGAGCTCATGCACCAGCAGCACGCTATGGTAGGGGTTTTGTGAGTCGCCATGTTCATTCAGCTCTTCCTGCAGCCAGCGGTATTCCAGCTCCTCCTAGACCTTAGCAGCCCTTTTATGCACCACCAGTATCCAGTATGCCTCCAGTTTGAGGTGCTATTACCGGCAACTTTAGCAGGCCAGGTCCGAGTCAGTCACAGCTACTGCATCCTTCGAGGTGTTATTTTGAGTGTGGTGACACTCGTCACATGAATAGAGATTGTCTTAGAGCCAGGAGGGTTGCACCTCTACAGACTTATCAGCCTTCACGTGCTCCACCAGGTACTCTGGCTATTGTTCCAGCCCCAACTGCCACTCCACCTCCTCAGCCAGCTCGAGGTGGAGGTTGGGGAGGTAGATTTCGCCCTAGAGGGGGAGACTAGGCCATGTACCATGCCCTTCCAACCCCGTTTCTAGGCCGTTGTTTCAAATTCAATCATCACATGTATTTTCCCTATTTGTCATAGGTATGCATCAGTATTATTTGACACAGGCTCTACGTATTCATATGTGTCCTCTTATTTTCCTCCACATTTGGGGATCTCTCGAGATTCTTTGAGTTCCCCTGTTTATGTATCTTCTCATGTGGAAGACTCTCTAGTTGTGGACCGCGTATATCAGTTGTTTTTTATTACTCTTAGTGGTTTTGAGACCAGGGTTGATTTGTTATTACTTAGCATTGTAGATTTTGATGTTATCTTGAGTGTGGGCTGGTTGTCGCCCCACTATGTTATTCTTGATTGTCACGCTAAGACCGTGACGTTGGCTACGCCAGGCTTGCCGAGATTAGAGTGGAGAGGTACCTTAGACTATACTCCCCGCAGGGTCATTTCATTTCTTAAGGCTCAAGGGATGGTTGAGAAGGGGTGTGATGCGCATTTGGCCTAAATGAGAGATATCAGTGTTGATACCCCTTCAGTTGAGTCAGTCCCAGTAGTGAGGGACTTCCCTGAAGTATTTCCAGCTGATCTTCCGGGTGTGCCGCCGGATAGAGATATTGATTTCGGCATTGATTTATTGTCGGACACTCAGCCCATTTCTATTCCTCCTTACCATATGGCTCATCATGAGTTAAAGGAGTTGAAGGAGCAATTGCAGGAGTTGCTTGATAAGGGTTTCATCAGGCCCAGTGTATCACCTTGGGGTGCTCCGATATTATTTTTGTACAAAAAGGATGGCTCTATGTGTATGTGTATTGATTATCGGCAGCTGAACAAGGTTACAGTGAATAACAGGTATCTTTTGCCCCACATTGATGATTTATTCGACCAGTTATAGGGTTCCATGGTATTTTTCAATATTGACTTGCGATCTGGCTATCATCAGTTGAAGATTTGGGAGCCGGACATCCCGAAGACTGCCTTCTTCAGGACCAAATATGGTCACTATGAGTTTCTTGTCATGTCATGTGGGCTGACCAATGCCCCAACAACTTTTATGCATTTGATGGACAGTTTGTTCCAGCCTTATCTTGATTCCTTCGTCATTATGTTTATCGATGACATCCTGGTATATTCCCGATCTCGGGAAGATCATGATCAACACTTGAGGACCGTGCTTTAGACTTCGAGGGAGAAGAGATTGTATGCAAAATTCTGTAAGTGTGAATTCTGGCTTGATTCAGTGGCGTTCTTGGGCCACATAGTGTCTTGTGATGGGATCAAGGTAGATCCGAATAAGGTGGAGGCGGCGTAGAGTTTGCCTAGACCGTCATCAGTTATTGAGATCTGCAGTTTCCTTGGTTTGGCAGGGTACTATCGTTGCTTTGTAGAGGGATTTTCATCTACTGCAGCACCTATGACCAGACTGACCTAGAAGGGTGCTCTATTCAGGTGGACCGAGGAGTGTCAGGAGAGCTTTCAAAAGCTCAAGACATCTTTGACTACAACCCCAGTATTAGTTTTTCCTACAGGTTCGGAGTCCTACACTGTCTATTGTGATGCCTTGAGGATTAGCCTTGGAGCAGTATTGATGCAGGATGGTAGGGCGATATCCTATGCGTCCTGGTTGTTGAAGGTGCATGAGAAGAATTATCCGGTTCATGACCTCGAGTTAGTAACTATTGTTCACACCCGAAAAATCTGGCGTCATTATTTGTATGGTGTTCCTTGTTAAATTTACACTGATCACCGGAGTTTGCAGCATTTGTTCGGGAAGAAGGACCTTAATCTACGTAAGCGGAGGTGGTTAGAGCTATTGAAGGAATATGATATCACTATATGATACCACCCGGGTAGGGCCAATGTAGTGGCCAACACCTTGAGTTGCCGGGCGGAGAGTTTGGGGAGCTTGGCATATCTTCCAGCAGCTGAGATGACTTTAGCCTGGGATGTTCCGTCTTTATCCAGCCAGTTCGTGAGATTGGATATTTCAGTGCCTATCCAGGTATTAGCTTGTGTGGTTGCTCGGTCTTCTCTTTATGACCGCATTAGAGAGCTTCAGTATGATGACCCCCACCTTCTGGTCCTTCAGGACAGGTTCCGACGAGGTGATGCCAGAGATGTGACTATAGATGATTATGACATGATGAGGATGTAGGGGTGGATCTGTGTGTCCAATGTAGATGGGCTTCGGGAAATGATTCTTGAGGAGGCTCACAGCTCGTGGTACTCCATTCACCCGGGTGCCGCGAAGATGTGTCAGAATTTGAGACACCACTATTGGTGCAGAAGGATGAAGAAGGATATAGTGGGGTTTGTGGCCAAGTGTCTCAACTGTCAGCAAGTCAAATATGAGCACCAGAGACCGAGTGGATAAATTCAGAGGTTAGAGGTCCCCGAGTGGAAATGAGAGCGGATCACCATGGACTTTGTAGTTGGACTTCCACGGACTTTGAGAAAGTTCGATGCTATTTGGGTGATCATGGATCGGCTGACCAAGTCAGCTCATTTCATTACGGTGCTGACCACTTATTCTTCAGAGAGATTGGCTGAGATATATATCAGAGAGATCATCTGCCTTCACGGTATTCCAGTATCTATCATCTTAGACAGAGGTACATAGCTCACATCACGGTTCTGGAGAGCCTTACAGCAGGAGTTGGGAACTAGGGTGGAGCTAAGCACAGGCTTTCACCCTCAGATGGACGGGCAATCCTAGCGCACGATTCAGATTCTTGAGGATATGCTATGCGCCTATGTGATGGAGTTTGGTGGGTCAGGGGTACAGTTCTTGCCACTCATAGAGTTTTCCTACAACAACACTTAACAGTCAAGCATTCAAATGGCACCGTATGAGGCTTTGTAGGGTAGGCGGTGCCGGACCCCAGTGGGTTGGTTCGAGCCGGGCGAGGCCCGATTGTTGGGTACAGATTTAGTCCAGGATACCCTGGACAATGTGAAGGTAATTCAGGAGAGACTTCGCACAGCCCAGTCCAGGCAGAAAAGTTATGCGAACCGGAATGTTACACCCCGCAATATTAAGATGATGCTACGTCATGCAGTATTAAATTACGACGATGTAGCACCTTGTAGTATTGTACGTTGAATTTGTCATAAGGTAATTGACATCAGTCCAAGGAAGAGATTATTTGGATATTATAAGTACTATGCTATTTCAAGAAAGTGACGAGTAAATTCGTAAATGTGAGAGGGGAAGCAAGTCAAAGAAAATGAATTTTCGTCCAAGTGGCCAATTTGGGACAAAATACGGGTAGAGAGATAATACCCTATAATTATGAACTTGTACTATGCAAGGTACCATATGACCACAGTAGTACAATGTATAAAGTATATTAAAAACGAGTAGTATTGTTAGGCAATTTGTGATAATTCTTAATTATCGGGTAACGGAACATTACCTAGTTAATTAATAAATTAGTGGATAATAATTAAATTCCCCCCCCCCCGCCCAACGTGGCAAGCTTCCTAATCTCCCTAGATGACTAATAATAAGAATGGGCAATGTGTCACACTTTAAGGTGACACTAATCATTCAATGAGGGACCCACCTAAACCAAAAATAACAAGCTTAAAAAATTAGACTCATTCATTACCCCTCTTCTGAAGGAGTCAATCAAATTCTAGGAAATTATGTTTCAACTTAAGTAGTCCAGCAAGATTCTTTTGCATAAAAAGCAATTTAAACCATTCTAAATGCAAATGCATGTTATATAACCTATAAGTTGCGCCTAAGCTTTCAAATTAATGTGAGAGTTTGCAATATTAATGGTGTACGGTGTTATTTTTCTCAAGAGAATCAACTCAGGTATGTTAAGCCTATCCCTTCTTTCTTTTGGCATAGTCCAAATTATACTGAAGAAACGAGCAAATACTCAGTTTCTATAAATTACTCTATTCATAGAAATCGTAGGGGTGTCTATACTCTTGATTCCCCATGAGAATTATTATTATTTTCTTTTCATGGGTCTCAGAATAATACGCAGTTGGAAAAGTTTATCCGGAAGGAATACTGAGATTATTACGTAGTTTTCATGCATTTCATATATATGTATTGACCCATGACCAGATGGCGTTATATACGTGTATATATGTTAATATATGTATATGGGATATGGTAAAAGGATACCGTGTTATATACGCACCACCACCTGATCAGCTGGTATATGATGATGATGTTGCCCACGGTGGCTGAAATATGATTCAAACGGCGTTATATACGCGTATATATGTATGTATATTCAAACGGCGTTATATACGCATATATATGTATGTATATATATTTATATGGGATATGGGAAAGGTTATGGCGTTATATACGCACCATCACCTGATCAGCTGGTATACGATGATTATTTTGTCCAGAGTGACCGATATGATATGATGGGATGCCCTCAGAGGCTGATGATGTTATGAAACATATACCTATGCATGCCATGACATTCATACACATATGCATGATGCTAAAAGTGATTTATTATTTACATAATTATACAGACATACGGGTTGAGTCAATTACTCTATTTTTCTTCCATGTCTCTTATGTATTTATTTATGTTCCTTACATACTCAGTACATTATTCGTACTGACGTCCCTTTTTCCTGGGGACGCTGTGTTTCATGCCCGCAGGTCCTGATAGACAGGTCAAGAGCCCTCCAAGTAGGCTATCAGCTCAGCAGAAGATGTTGGTGCGCTCCATTTACTTCGGAGTTGCTCGTTTTGTTAGTATGATTTAGACACGTATTGTTTGGTAAGGGGGAATCTGTCGCGACCTTTATGATATTTATGTACTCTTAGAGGCTTGTAGACATATGTCGTGTATATAAAGGATTGTATGGCCTGGCCGTTCTATGTGTTGAGTTTATAAAGGATCTTTATGTTGGCCTATTAGGCCTGTATATCATGTGTATGTAATGATTTAATAAGAAAGATACGTTACGTTGGTACTCGATTGGGTAAGGTACCGGGTGCCCGTCGCAGCCCATCGGTTTGGGTCATGACAAAAGTGGTATCAGAGTAGTAATGTCCTAGGGAATCTAGAAGCCGTGTCTAGTAGAGTCTTGTTTATGGGTGTGTCGTGCACCACACATATAAGCAGGAGGCTACATGACATTTAAGATTGTCACTCTTTCTTCTTACTGTAGATCATGTGGTAGACTCAGTCATAGGAATTCAAATTCCTAAATCCTATTCATAATACGACGATACCTATATCCGGAAAGAAGGTTGGAAAAAGAGATTGTTGTGGAAAAGATGAGTCAGAGGAATTGGGTTTTTGTATAATGCCTATGATAAGTAAATGTGAGGTCTTTAGCAGATCATGGGTGTACTGAAAGGTGTAAGCTTCCTGATAAGAAGCCTTAAGGCAAGAATGCTATCCATCATTATGGTGAAAGACAATGATAGATTAAGAAGATAAATACAAGTTTCAACAAGCAAAAGAAGCAAGATGAAGAAGGATACGAGGCGCACAGTTAATGAAGGTTAATAGCGTTTATAATTGAGGCAGAGGAACGTAAGCTTTTTGAGTTATATTCAATAGTAACAGGGGTATGTACAATTGGTCACACCCATTACAGTTATGCCCTGTGGGGGCTAATAAGTGTAGATTAAGAAGAGGACGGGTTATCAGGATCCGGCTGGGATTAGAGTAACCCAAAATATTTGATGGATTGGTAAAGTTAGTTGACATTTCCGAAGGATATTGCGAATCTGCTAATAGATCTCCTTGTGAGACACCCAGATGGTGCACACTAAAATAGTACAGCTAAATATGAGTACTACAAAGATAGGAACTTGAAACCTTGAAAGGATAAATATTACCTTAGTATGGCTCCCGTCCGTAGTAGAACAAGAACCCTAAGATACCCTAAGAGCCAGTGGATGGAGCGAAGAGCAGAGGATGGAGCGAAGGGAGAAAAAAGCAAAAAAATGTCTTGTTGAAAGTTTTAAGAATAAAGTGATAGACATAAATGTTAACGGGAAATAAGAAGAGAGTTAAACTGATCCATGGATGACAATGGTAGGTAAAAAAAAATGATTGTATTACAGAGTCTATAAAGTGAAGGAAAAGACAAAAGGTGACAGGCCTTGAGACCACAAAGCCATATAGTTATAGTCTCATTTTGAGAAATAAGTTCGTTACTCTAACGTGATTACCAATATCAAAAGCAAGACTCCAGAATGATAGAGATCAGTTTGGGCTGGTGAACAAGATAAAGTAAACATGAATTAGGGATTTAGTGATTTGATAATGGTCGACATCATGAGAATTTAAGATTTCGTACCGGTAATAATAGAATGGACAACAGAAAAAGATTCATGAGAAATTCAGAGAATGGTCATTCAAGAAGATTTCCCTAAAGCAATCAAGGTGAGAAAAGTTAAGCTTAAGGGAATGTATGTGCTAGTTACACTAAGTGTCACCATCACGAGTAAGTAATTTTGTTATCCTTGGTACAGAAGGATTAGTGCAAGGCGAGTAAGGGTTCCGGCCCGGGATATTTTTGATAAATAAGGAGCCAGTACGAGAGGTAAGTTAAGACAAAAGGAATAACCCAAGAAAGATTACGTGGAATATAGATATAAGAATGGGCCAACGAGTAGTTAGTAGTTAATTCAGGAAGAGTATAGTTATGGCTAAATAAGAGGATACAGATAAATCAATAGATCGTGCAAGATAAACAGAGTGGACCCCAACATGGGGAATTCAGTCTCGCAGGTATGACATCGTGGCCCTTGAGAACTATTCACATATGAGTTGGGTATCGTACGAGTGTTATCGAAATAAAAGAAAGTACCACTAGGAAGTCAGTCAAAATATTAGTTCAGAAGCAACCTTACAAGCACAAGGGCATGGAGATAAGTAACTACGGGTAATTATAGGCGAGGAAGAACATCAACAACTCTGTGAAGCACACGATGTGATAAGCTCGCAGCATTACAAGAGTCGGAGGGTCCTCTTTAAGTACTACAATAAAAGACTAGCCGAGGAAGTAAGGAAGAAGAATTCAAACTAAGCTCAGTGACCTAAAGAGGGAACGGTCTTATAATAACAGTCTCACAACAACACTGCATGCACTCCATAAGAAAGTTGCACCTACCATGGATAATGAACGGGGAGTAAAATCAGAAGTGATATTCAAGATCACATGAGTTGTATGGAATTTAGTACGTGTTGGCACTAAGGTAAGCTAAGTATGCACGCAACAAGGGGGTAGCAAGACCAGGAAAAGTAATTGCTTACATTTCAAGAAAGCTGAGAAGGAACGGAAAGAATCATTCTATTAATAATCCAGGGGTAGTTACATTATGAACGCACTTAAGCGATTGCATTTTTATACATGTAGCATATATGTTGACAATCATACAGACATAGAAGACTCTGGTTTAAGTTAAAAGAAGGAATTGAGCCCAGGGAATAGACAAAAGATTGAGTTGTTAGAAAATTGTAACATGGATATTCCATAACGCCCATGAAAGGCTGAAGTAATAGCTAATAACAGGACCTTGCAGATCGGAAGATAACTTAAGCCTACATAAAAGCTGATCAGATGGAAGAGGAAACTAAAAAGTTACATCAACGAAATAAATAAGGAATCTGATTATTGGACCCAGAAAATTATAGGAATCGTGATTGAGAACGTTTCAGGATCACTCTTAATATCAGGCGTACAAGATAGAAAGTAAAAAAACGATATTCTACAACGAACCTACGATAAAGCCAGTTGAAAAAGTACCAGCCTCATAAGAAGTCAGTACGAAGCTCCCATCGTATTGTGTATGCACCGGAGGTGCAAGTATTATTATAGAGCTTCGAGGTGTCGATATGAATTATACCTATGTGGAAGGGAGGTTATGAAAGAGATAGAAGATGTGAGGTGAGATTTTAGGGTAAGTAAGGTAAAGGTGGAAAACGTACGAGATGATCAAAAGTAGAAGGTTGTGAATAGCTCATACTTTAGATAAAAGTCTAGAAGTGTTGGGATTCAGTATTCAGGAGTGAGAGCAGCACCATCAGTAGCATATCTTCCAGCCTATGGTTTCAAGGTATCGAGAGGCCTAGTTAAGATTCGCTTGATGTTCCAGAATAACATAAGGAAATCTATGGTGCAAGCATGTGGAAAGAAGGTTGCGAATAGTATAAAAAGGTACATATAGGTCGCAAGCTAACGTATGGTAGAGCGATAAGGTTTTAGGAATACGGGAGTAAGGATAAGAAAAGGCGAGGGAGAAGGTGATGAGAATGGATAGGTCCTCAAGATTAAGCCCATGAAAACAAGAGAGCTGATGGTTTCTCTAAGTTATTAAAAGCTCAGTATTGCCTGAATGAACTCAAAGGAGTCTAAGACTAGTAGCATTTACAGGAGATGGAATACTACCATGTTAGTATAATGAAGGTGTAATTGTGATAGATGAAGGATTACGTTTGGTCCTTCGATTGAGTAAGGATTTCATGAATTGTACAGGGTTAAAATACCCACGTAAGGTAAATCACATTAAGATGCTATGAAATACAATTATGGAAGTATAAGAAAATTACTTCAAATGTTCCACGATGAGACATGAGCCCTAGCGATAGAGCTACATAAGATATCAAGTTATCAGTGATAGATGATAGATCAATATTAAAGGGAATCAATAATGGTTGGAAAATAGTCACAAAGTATAAGGTGAGATTAGGTCGTCGTTCTTAAGATGAATTGTAATGAAGAAGCATTAAAAGACATAGATTTATACATATAGGATAAGAAACGAGAGTAACCTGAAGTTTGGTAGCAAGCCTCAGTAATGATGAAATTGAAGTAAGAGTTATGGAAGTAAATTCATACGGATGGCTAAACGGACCTATGCGATGAGATATAGCAATATTCATTAATTCAACCAAGTACCGAGAAAAGAACTTTAGTATACTCAAAAATGCCCAAAGGGACATCTTATCAAGCTCTACATATGAAACCTAGAGATTGGGCACACTTACAAAGTCAAAATTGCACAGACTGCATAATGAAAGTGAGCAACAGTTACAAGATTGGAAGGATTCCGACTACAAGTTGTGGTGTGAGAGGAAGGCCTAAGGGGGGAATGCCCTGGACTTTGGAATTATTCACAGAACAAGTGCCTAGATGGCAAGGAGAGTACTAAAGTATTCAGAAGGCATAAGTCATGAAAATGATAAGTGCATCAGTCAACATTCGAGGACGAATGTTCAAAAGAGGGGAATGATGTTACACCCCGCAATATTAAGATGATGTTACGTCCTGCAGCATTAAACTACGATGATGTAGCACCTTGTAATATTGTGCGTTGAATTTGTCATAAGGTAATTGACATCAGTCTAAGTAAAAGATTATTCGGAGATTATAAGGACTATGCTATTTCAAGAAAGTGACGAGTAAATTAGTAAAGGTGAGAGGGGAAGCAAGTCAAAGAAAATAATTTTCGTCCAAGTGGCCAATTTGGGATAAAATACGGGTAGAGAGATAATACCCTATAATTATGAACTAGTACCATGCAAGGTACCATATGATCACGGTAGTATAATGTATAAAGTATATAACAGACGAGTAGTATTATTAGGCAATTTGAGATAATTCTTAAATATACGGGTAATTGGTTAATTATTGGGTAACGGAACATTTCCTAGTTAATTAATAAATTAGTGGATAATAATTAAATCCCCCCCCCCCCCTAACGTGGCAAGCTTCCTAATCTCCCTAGATGACTAATAATAAGAATGGGTAAGGTGCCACACTTTAAGGTGACACTAATATTTCAATGAGGGACCGACCTAAACATAAGATAACAAGCTTAGAAAATTAGATTCATTCATTACCCCTCTTCTGAAGGAGTTCAAATTCTAGCAAATTATGTTTCAACTTAAGTAGTCCAACAAGATTCTTTTGCATAAAAATAACGTTCAACCATTCTAAATGCAAATGCATGTTATATAACCTATAAGTTGCGCCTAAGCTTTCAAATTAATGTGAGAGTTTGCAATATTAATGGTGTACGGTGTTATTTTTCTCAAGAGAATTAACTCAGGTATGTTAAGCCTATCCCTTCTTTCTTTTGGCATAGTCCAAATTATACTGACGAAACGAGCAAATACTCAGTTTCTATAAATTACTCTATTCATAGAAATCGTAGGGGTGTCTATACTCTTGATTCCCCATGAGAATTATTATTATTTTCTTTTCATGGGTCTCAGAATAATACGCAGTTGGAAAAGTTTATCCGGAAGGAATACTGAGATTATTACGTAGTTTTCATGTATTTCATATATATGTATTGACCCATGACCAGATGGTGTTATATACGTGTATATATGTTAATATATGTATATGGGATATGGTAAAAGGTTACCGTGTTATATACGCACCACCACATGATCAGCTCGTATATGATGATGATGTTGCCCACGGTGGCTGAAATATGATTCAAACGGTGTTATATACGCGTATATATGTATGTATATTCAAACGGCATTATATAAGCGTATATATGTATGTATATATATGTATATGAGATATGGGAAAGGTTATGGAGTTGTATACACACCACCACCTGATCAGCTGGTATACGATGATTATTTTGCCCACAGTGGCCGATATGATATGATGGGATGCCCTCAGAGGCTGATGATGTTATGAAACATATACGTATGCATGACATGACATTCATACGCATATGCATGATGCTAAAAGTGATATATTATTTACGGAGTTATACAGACATACAGGTTGAGTCAATTACTCTATATTTCGTCCATGTCTCTTATGTATTTATTTATGTTCCTTACATACCCAGTACATTATTCGTATTGACGTCCCTTTTGCCTGGGGACGCTGCGTTTCATGCCCGCAGGTCCTGATAGACAGGTCGAGAGCCCTCCAAGTAGGCTATCAGCTCAACGGAAGATGTTGGTGCGCTCCATTTCCTTCGGAGTTTCTCGTTCGATTAGTATGATTTAGAGTCCCGACTTTTATGATATTTATGTACTCTTAGAGGCTTGTAGACATATGTCGTGTATATAAAGGATTGTACGGCCTGGCCGGTCTATGTTTTGTGTTTATAAAAGATTATGTTGGCCTATTAGGCCCATATGTCATGTGTATGTAATGATATAATAAGAAAGATATGTTACGTTGATACTCGGTTGGGTAAGGTACCGGGTTCCCATCGCGGCCCATTCGTTTGGGTCGTGACACGAAGTTTCATTATTTGGCATTTATGACTAGTGATTGAGTTTTGCTTCGTGTATCACCTATGAAGGGCGTCATGATATTCAGGAAGAAGAGAAAGCTAAGTATGAGGTTTATTGGAAAATTTAAGATATTGCGGCGCGTTTGGGAGGTTTCTTTTGAGCTTGCCTTACCTCCCAGTCTAGCAGGAGTTCATCCGGTATTCCACGTGTCTATGCTTTGCAAGTATCACGGTGATCCGGCTCATGTATTGGATTTTAGCTCATTCCAGTTAGACAAGGATCTATCTTATCTTGGGGATCCAGTAGCCATTTTGGATAGGCAGGTCAGAAAACTCAGGTCATGGAATATTGCATTAGTAAAGGTCCAGTGGAAAGGTCAGCCGGTCGAGGAGGCTACTTGGGAGACCGAGCAGGATATGCGCATCCAGTACCCTCATCTTTTCACATCTTCAGGTATGTCTTTATACTCATTCGGGGACAAACGATTGTCTTAAGAGGGGGAGGATGTAATGACCTGGCCGGTCGTTTTGAGAATTAGAGCATTGATACCCTAATAACTGCTTTCTCCATGTTTCTTTCTGCTATTGGGACTTGTCGGAGTGATTAGTCAAGGAAATCGGAGAGTTTTGGGACACTTATCACCTAATTATGAGTTTAAGCCTTAGAAATCAGATCGTAGCCAGAACTGTGTAAAGACGGATCCCGAATGGAATTACATCGACTTTGTTAGCTCTAGTGAATCTTGGGTTAGGAGCGCGTCCGAAATGTATTTTCAAGGTCTGTAGCTGATTTAGGCTTAAATTGGCGAAAGTTAGATTTTCGGCAATTTCCGTCGATAGGTGAAATTTTAGATATCAGGCTCGGAATGGAATTCCGGGAGTGACTTTAGGGTCGTAGTGTCATTTGTGACTTGTGTGTCAAATTTGAGGTCATTCGGACTAGTTTTGACATCGTTTGTAGATTTTGGAAAATTGCTAGCCTTGAATTCATGTTTAATTCTTGTTTTTGGTGTTATGTGATGAGGTTTGAAGGCCCGACTAAGTTCGAATGAGATTATAATACTGGTTGGTAGTTTTGGTTGAGGTCCCGGGGGCCTCAGGTGTGTTTTGGATGCTCAACATGAAGAAAATATGAGTAAGGCAAAATCTGTTGTGGGTTGTTCTGGTGATTTCGCACGTACAGATGGTGGACTGCAGATGCGGCGCCGTAGAAGCGGTTTGGCAACCGCAGATGCGGTCTAAGGATATTGGTAGTCGGTCGCAAATGCGGCCCAAGCACCGCAAAAGAGGAACCACATCTACGAATGACGGGGCGCAGGTGCGGATCCCCAGCCGCAAAAGCGGGACCGCAGGTGCGGAGGATCCCTCGCAGAAGCGGAAATCCCTGGCCAGAAATATGAAAATCGAGGGTTTGAGTTCATAAATTTTAAAATCTATTTAGAACTCGGGAATTGGCAATTTTGTGAGGATTTTGAAGAGGAGATCAGTGGTTAACGATTCCTAACCCTATTTCACTTGTATTTCATAATTCTATAGTAAGTTCTTCAATCTAATCAAGGAATTTGAGGGTAAAAGTTTGGAAATGGGGGAAAAAGTTCCCCAATTTAAAATCCGAGATTTGAGTAAGATTTTGACGTCGAATTTTGATGATTTTTGTTTGAGTGTTCTCGTGAGTTAGCGGGTGTTCGTAATTTGTAAATTTTACCTGATTTCGAGGCATGGGCCCAGGGTACTTTTTGGGCGATTTTCCTAATTTCGCGTCTTAGCTTCAAATTTATTAGTTCAACTAGTTGCCTATAGCTATATTTACATTATGCAATATATTTGAATTGATTCAGGCCATTCGGAGTTGGCTACTCGTGGCAAGAACGCGGTTCCGAGTTGATTTGAGCAGTTGAGGTAAGTGGTTTGCCTAACCTTGTGTTGGTGACTCCCCCCTTAGGAAATTTGATAATATTTGTTGTGTAGGCGCCGTATATGTGAGGTAACGAGTACGTACACGGGCCGTTATGGCTAAAATCTCATTTTTCCGTTCTTAAAACATAAATTGTTTCGCTTCTATGAACTTGCTCTAATATGATAAATTGTTTAGCTTAGATTAGGAAAGCATGCTTACGTGTTTAATTGCCTACTTGATCTTCTGTGCACCGTGCTTAGTTAAGCCATTATGTCCTTATGTGTGATTTGTAAAAGCTGTGTAAAATTGATGTTATGCTTGTCATTCATCCTGCATGGCATATTTACTTTGGGACTACAGACATATTCCGGGAGATCCCCTTGTACTGCATATTTACTTTGGGACTACGGACGTATTCCGGGAGATCCCCATGTACTGCATATTTATTTTGGGACTACAAATGTATTTCCGGAGATCCCCATGTTCTGCATGACCATCTGGAACTACAGGACGGTATCCCGGGAGACTCCACCTTGTGTTTACCTTATTTTGAGCCGATGGATCCCTTGACTGTTAAGTTTTCGAATATTGTTTTAACTGTTACTGAATAATCTACTTATCTTTTGTACTGTTTTAAATTGTTTATATTTACTCCAGTAGGGACTTAATCTGACCTCGTCACTACTTGACCGGGGTTAGGCTTTGCACTTACTGGGTACCAAATATGGTGTACTCATGCCCTTTCCTGCACATTTTTTCCTGTGCAGATCCAGGTACAAGCTATTAACCTCGTGGATAGTTGTTGCTGCTGATTCTAGGAGACCGCAAGGTATTTCTGCCGCGTCCACAGAATCCTCTGAATCCCCTTATATTCTACCGTTTAGAGTTGTTCCTATGTATTTTCCATACTTGTTTTTATGTATAGTAGTTGTTAGAAGCTTGTGACTATTTGTGACATTCTGGGTCATTCGGAAAGTACTTTTGTATGAGCCGAGCAGCCAATATGTTATTTCTATCATTGCCCTTATTTCCTTTATTTCTTGTGTTTTACTTCAATTTTTCCCTTAATAGTAGGCTTACCTAGTCGTAGAGACTAGGTGCCGTCAGGATACCTTTCGGAGAGTAAACTGGGTCGTGACAAAAAGTATGATATCATATGTTCAGAGTCCCTTAGTCGCAAGTTGGTACGCAAGGATAGGTGAGGCATCGGGTGCCGGTCTCGCCCCCCAGGCTCGAGGCGTGACAAAAGTGGTATCAGAGCAGTTCTGTCCTAGGGAGTCCACAAGTCATGTCTAGTAGAGTCTTGTTTATGAGTGTGTCGTGCACCACACTTATAAGCAGGACGCGACAGGGCATTTAGGACTGCCACTTTTTCTTCTTACTCTAGATCATGTGGTAGAGCTCAGTTGTAAGAACTAAATTTTCTAAACTCTATCATATTCATTAAACAACGATGCCTACATCCAGAAAGACGATTGGTAAGAGACATGGCTATGGAAGAGTTGAGTCAGAGAAACTCGACTTCATATCATGCTTATGATAAGTAAATGTGAGGTCTTCATCAGATCATGTGTGTACTGAAAGGTGTAGACTTCTTGATAAGGATACCTATGGAAAAAATATCTATCCACTCTTATGGGAAAAAAAGCAATGAAAGAATTATAAAATACTAGTTTCGACAAATAAAAGAAGCAAGGTAAAGAAGGGTACGAGGTACCTAATTAGTAGAGATGAACATTATCTGCAATTCAGGGAGAGAGATATAAGCATTTTGAGTTACCTTCATCGATAACAAAGCTATGTACAATTGGTCGCACCCATCTCAGTTATGCCTATGGGGGCTAAGAAGTATAGTTTAAGAAAATGATGGAACATCAGGATCCGGTTGGTGTCATAATAACCCAAGATTGTGAATGGATTGGTCGTGTTAGTTTCCATTTCTGAAGCATATTACAAAAGTGCTAATAGATCTTCTTGTGAGACACCCAGATGGTGCACTCTAGAATATTATAATTAGATGCGAATACTAGTATGATCAAAAAAATTCAGAAGATAGGCACTAAAATCCTGGAAGGAATAAATATTACCTTAGTGTGACTCTCGTCCCTTGTAGAGCGAGAATGTTGAGAAACCTGAAGAGCCGATGAATGAAACAAGGGGAGCTAAAAGCAAAAGAATGTCTTGTTGAAGTTTTCACAAGAAAGGGATAGGCAGAAATATTATCAGAATAAGGAGAAGAGAGATAAGGATGAATTATGAGTAAGATGTGATACATGGATGACAACGGTGGAAAAATAAAATGAAATAATAGTATTACATAGTCGATAATTTAGGGGAGGGAAAAAATGGGAGGTGACAGGCGTGGAGACGACAAAAGAATATAGGCCATAAAGTTGTATCCTCATTTCGAGAAATAATTTCGTGACTCCAATGTGACTGTCAGAAGGAAAATTTAGACCCTAAAGTAATAGAAATCGGTATGGGCTGGTGAACAAGGTAAGCTAAACATGAATTGAGAACTGAGTACTTTGATGATGGTCAACATCATGAGAATTTCAGAAATTGCGTTCTGACGATAATAAAATGGAAAACAGAAGATAACCCTTAAAGGTCATTCAGGAGGACGCTTCCCTAAAGTAAACAATGGGAGAAAAGTTAAGCTTAAGGGACTATATATACAAGTTGCACTAGGTGTCACCCTCGTGAATAAGGAATTACGTACCCTTGGTACAAAAGGGTTTCCACAAGGCGAGTAAGGGTCATCGGTTATGTGAAAAGAAGCCAAAGATAAAGAGGAAAAGAATCTATATGTAGATCATCGTAGTACAAAATCATAGACCTTCCTAAAGGGGGGAATAGGGAGTGATGTCGCGTTAAGTCAGAATTAAGTGGCTCTAGTAATTAGGGAATGGTAAAGGAAGAATTCGATTAAAAAAAGGGGGGGAATGAGATTGCACTTATTCAAATCTTACATACATGCTACGATTCCAGAACATCATGCAAACACAACATCAAGGAAAGGAAGTAAGGGTTCCTGCCTGGGATGTTATTGATAAATAAGGAGCTAGTGCGAGAGGTAAGTTAAGACAAAGTAAATAACCCAGAAAGGTTACACGAAATATTGATATGAGAGTGGGCCAATGAGTGGTTAGTAGTTGATTCAAGAAGGGCCTAATTATGGCTAGATAAGTGGATATAGACAAATTAATAGATCGTGCAAGATAAATAGAGTGAACCCCAAAATGGGGAATTCAACCTCGCAGTTATGATGACATTATAATACTTGAGATATATTCATATGGGGAAGTTAAAACAGGTATCATATAAGTGTTACAGAAATAAAAGAGATTGCCACTGGGAAGACGGTCAAAATATCAGTTCAGAAGAAACCCCACAAGCACAAGGTCGTGGAAGTAAGTAACTACGGATAAGTATAGGCAAGGAAAGACATCAGGAGGTCCGTTAAGTATACAATGTAATAAGATCACAGCTTTACCAGAGTCAGAGGGTCCTCCCTAAGTACAATAATGGAAGACTAGCTAAGGAAAATAAGGAAGAAGGCTTCAACCTAAACTCAGTGACCTAAAGAGAAAATGGTCTTGTAACAATAGTCCCAAAACAACATTGACTCCATAAGAAAGTGGTACCTACCGTGGCTAGAGAATGGGGAGAAAAATCAGAAGTGATATTCAAGATCATATGAGTTGTATGGAATACCAATATGTTTGGGAACTAAGTTAAGCTAAGTATGGACGCAACAAGGGGGCAGAAAGACCAGGAAAAGTAATAGCTTACTTGAAAGCTAAGATGGAAAGAAATGAACTATTCGATCAATGATCCAGATTTTGTTACGTTATGAATGCACTTAAGGGTTCAAAATATTATCCATGTAGCATATATGTTGATAACCATACAGCCGTAGAAGGTTCCGGTATAAGTTAAAAGGAAGAATGAGCCCCGGTAATAAACAAAGGATTGAATTGCTAAAGGATTGTATCATGAATATTCCATACCGCCATGAAAGGCTAAAAGTAATAATTAATACCATAAGCTGCAATAGCTTAAGCCTACATAAAGGTTGATCAGATGGAAGAGGAAACAAAAGAGTTATATCAACTAAGTAAATCAATAATTTGATTATTGGTCCCCGAAGATTATGGATATCGTGGTTCAGAACATTGCAGAATCACTCTCAATATCAGAGGTACAAGAGAGATAGTACAATAGCCATATTCTATAACGGCTCTATGATAAAGCCAGTTAGAAAAGTACGAGCCTTATAAGAAGTCACTAGGAAGCTCTCACTGGAATATGTATACACCAGAGGTGCAAGTATTATAATAGAGCTTCAAGTTGTGAATATGAATTATACCTATGTGGAAAGGAGGCCATGAATGAGATAAAAGATGTAATGCGAGATTTTAAGGTAAGTAAGGTAAATGTGAACAGTTTACGAGATATTCACATGCGGAAGGTTGTGTATAGTCCATACTTCAGATAGAAGGCTAGAAGCATTGGGATTCAGTATCTAGGAATAATAGCGGCGTCGTCACTGGAATACCTTCCAGGCCATGGTTGCTAGGTATTGAGAGGTCTGGTTAAGAGAGTAAAGAAGAATTAGAGACGATGTGATGTCTTGCTTGATGTTCTAAAATAACACAAGGAAATCTATAGGGCACGTAAGTTGAAGGAAGGTTGCGAGTAGAAGGCATCAGTAACGATAAATCGAAGTAAGAGTTATGATATGATATGACCTACCTAGATGCAGTAAAGTCACACGGATGGAGAATTGAGGCTATAAAGCAAGATATAGCACTAGTCGTAAGTTCGATAATTACCGATTGAAGAACTTCGGTATACCCATAGATGCCTAGAGGGACATCTTGTCAAGCTCTGTATATGTTTACAAAGTGAGGCCTAGAGATTGACTAAAGCTGGAGGAAAAAGGAGAGAAGAGTTGCATAGGCGCATTTACAAGGTCAGAGTCGTACATGCTGCGTGATCGAAGGTAGCAATAGTTACGATATTGGAAGGATTCCGACCATAAGTCACGGTGTGAGAAAGAGGCTTAAAGGAGGGGAATGCCTTGGCCTTTTGATTTATTCAAAGAACTGTTGACTAGATGGCAAGGAGAGTACTAAAGTATTCAGAAGACATAGGTTATGAAAATGATAAATGCACCAGTAAACATTCGAGGACTAATGTTCCAAATCAGGGAATGATGTAACACCCCATATTTTTTTACGTGGAAGTACGCAATAAGTAAATTGATATATGCTCGGAAATGAGATGTTACATCCCGCATTTTCGTACGTTAAAGTTTCGTCGTAAGTAAATCGACGTAAGTTCGGGGATGAGATTATTTTGGGATTATAAGTATTATGTTATTTCAAACAAGTGATAAGTAAATTCGTGAAGGTGAGAGGGTAAGAAAATCGAAGAAAGTGATTTTCGCCGAAGTTTGTCGATTTGGTGTAAAATACAGTCAAAGCTATAATACCCGGTATTTATGGATTAGTGCCATAGAAGCTACCACATGACCATGGTAGGGAGGTGTTAAGGTATGTTAAAAATGAGCAGTATTTTAAGTAATTTGAGATAATTCTTAATTATGTGGATAATTGATTAATTATTGATTAGTGAGGAATTACCAAGTTAATAAAGAAATTGGTAATTATCTAAGACATATTGGATTAGTCTTGAAGTTTAACGTGTCAGCAATACATCTTATATTTGATGACTCTTAATTCACTTTGTAAAGGTGGCAATATTTGAGGTGATAACTACATTATATCATTTGGATGGAGAAGTGTTATCAAGAAAGCCACAAAAGGGTACGTTCATTTTCCATTCTTGTAGAGAAACATCTCATTATTTATTAGTAAGATTGTTCATAAATTTTAAAGTGCGATGCCAAGATTTGCAAAGTGGTCAAAACTTTGAAGCGTAAGATTTTGCGATTCTAAAGGAGCACGGTGCAATCTTTCTCTAGAATATCATACGGATTTTTCTTTACTCCAGGTATCTTAAGGCTAAGCTCTTCCTTTATTTTGGCATGATCTCATAATTACACGAGTTTGATAACGAGGCATAAAGAGAAATTCATATTCTGAAATTTACGTATATTTGCCTAGTCTTGTAAGTTATAGTATTCTCCTTATCGGGACTGCATATTCAAGTGAGTATTTTCTTTTTCTTGTCAAGAGAGGAGAGATTCTATATATGAAGTATTGCAGTATTTTCATTACCATTGAGCTATAATCAATGGGCAGGCCCTTGTTGGGCAACCTTTAATCAGATGGTAAGTTATATATCGAGCCTACAGTAGTCGAGCGCCTATGAGCGAGCCCAATTGGCCGAGATACAAAACCTAGTATGGCCGAGTGTATACGGCCGAAATCGAGGAGCCCGATTTTGAGGTTTCAATTATACACCGAGCACAAGCTCGGAAATATCAAAGTAAGGATCGAACCCGACCCAGAATGTATACCTCGAGAGAATATATCGAAGGCCCAACATGGCCTACCTCGAGGTAGTGCAAAATCGATGGCAATCAAGGAATCGATGGCAGTCAAGGAAAAGCGGGAAATTCCCAAGGACACGTGGTTAGGACGGATAGAATTTGTCAGAGATAGTACACATCTGTACTAGGACGTTACACAATTGTACCAATAATATTCTTTGTCATTTTTAGAAGTGTACCATATTGGGTTTTCCCCTCCTATATAAAGGGGACTCCAATTATTTGTAAAGGAAATCAATACTACTGTAATAGAACATTCTACTCTTTTTCCTTAACGTGCTCAACATTATTCTGCTTTATTGTTCTTTATTTATTGTTAATATTTTACTGCCAAGGCTAACCTCGAGACCCCCGAGGTCACCAAGCTCGAGGTCCCCAGTTTTGTGACAACATTGTTTGACTATCACATTCTTCTCACTTACACTTAGTATTTCTTGTTTATCTACTAGTATTGAAGTAAATCACATATTTTTAGAACCACTAATAAAGTATAATTGCTAAAACAATTCTCAAGGTAAACAGTTTGGCGCCCACCATGGGCTAAAGATAATAGTGATTATTTTAGTGCTAGTTTTCTGATAACACATGTTATTCTTCACACTTCTTCTTATCCAAGATTTTTTGATTTCAGGATAAAACATGTCGAACTCATCTAACGCACCAGTGCATGGCAAAAATGGCCTCGGTTTCTATGGGGAAACTAATGCAGTAGCTTCCGCAGCCGGTGAGCCACCGCTCAACCCCGGAGTAGCACCTATTCCCAACCCAGTTGACATTGGCTCGCATATTTCTATAAGCACCGATTTGGGTATGGATGTCGGGGGAACCGTGCAAGGAGAATTCCAACTTGACGCACAAACAACATATGCTCGAAATGAAGTCAGCCTACAAATCATTTTCAAGATGTTGCAAGAACAACAAGTTGCTATTGCTCAGCTACAGAGTCTGCAAAAGACTCCGAACACAGCAGGAACGGAAGAAGCTCCCGAGTTGAGCCAACACCAGACGAGCAATAATGGGTCAGGAACAGACCCCACTATTATGAGAAAGCCCAAGGAGCTCACCAAGAGAATCCAGTCAGGAGCAAAGAAGATAGAGGACAACGACAAAAAAGTAGAAACCTACAACTCGAGAGTTGACCAAATCCCAGGAGCACCCCCGATTTTGAAGGGAGTGGATTCGAAGAAGTTCGTGCTGAATCCATTTCCGTCAAGTGTTGCTCCGAAGCCCATTCCGAAGAAGTTAAAAATGCCCGATATCCCAAATAACCACGGGACCACAGATCCCAACGAGCATATCACCACATATACTTGTGCTATAAAAGGAAATGATTTAAAGGACGACGAGATCGAGTCTATTCGTTGGAAGAAATTTGGAGAAACACTATCCAAGTGGGCCATGATGCGATATCATAACCTCCCCCCGAACTCGATAGATTCGTTCGCCATGTTGTCGGATTCATTTTTAAAGGCGCATGCTCGTGCCACAAAAGTTGCTACAAGGAAGTCCGATGTGTTCAAAATCAAACACACAGAAAACGAGATTCTAATGGAGTTCGTATCTCATTTCCATATTGAGTGAATGGAATTACCACCGGTCTCCGATGACTGGGAAGTGCAAGCAGCTGAAGTAGAACCTAATCGAGTATCCCATTGTAACTTGGGCGGATACGCACAACAGGTATCAACCAAAAATTAGGGTCAAGGATGACTAGTTGGGAGGCCCCTCGGGCTCAGTTTATCCTAGAAGGCTACCAGGAAAGGAATTAAGAAATGAATAAAATGAGCCAAGGCCGATTTAGGAGAGATACCAACCCTATGTCGAAGACCGAAGAAACACTTCGAGGCGTAATATACCTCGAAATGATCGAAGGATGGATCGAGGCCAAAGTTCCTGGGGACTCATGAGCAAAATCAGGTTCGACAGGAACTCGGGACCGCTGAAGGCACCTTGATTTTCAGAATACAACTTCAACATCGATGCCTCAGACATCGTATCAGCCATAGGCAAGATTAGAGACACCAGGTGGCCCAAACCCATGCAGTCAGATCTTTCCTAGAGGAATCCTCACTTAATGCAAAAATACCGTGTCACTCACGGTCATAGGACCGAAGATTGAAGACATTTTCAAGAAGAGGTAGCCCCATTGTTCAATGAAGGGCACCTTCGAGAATTCCTTAGTGAACGGGCCAAGAATCATTTTTGAGAGAGAGATGAAAATAGTAAGAATGAACAGGAGGAGCCACAACATGTCATTCATATGATCTTTGGAGGACTCGACGTCCCACAGGGACCCATATTCAAACGAACAAAAGTATCCATCACAAGGGAGAAGCGATCTCGGGACTATGTCCATGAGGACACCCTCACATTCAGCGAGGAAGACATTGAGGTCGTATCTCAGCCTCACAACGATGCACTGATAATTTTTATCCTTTTAAATAAATTTCAAGTTAAACGTGTGCTCGTGGATCCAGGTAGTTCGGCCAATATAATAAGGTCGAGGGTCGAAGAGCAGCTCGGGCTGCTCGACCAAATCATACCTGCCCCTTGAGTCATGAATGGATTCAACATGGCGAGTGAAACAACAAAGGGGGAAATCATCCTCACATTCAACGTGGCCGGAACAATGCAAAACACCAAGTTTCATGTCATGGAAGGTAACATGAGGTACAATGCCTTACTTGGAAGACCATGGATACATAGCATGAGGGCAGTACCATCAACTCTTCATCAAATGATGAAATTCCCAACAAAGGATGGAGTAAAAATGGTGTATGGTGAGCAGCATGCAGCTAAGGAGATGTTCTCAATGCATGACTTGGCACCAATATCGACATCTTCCACCGCGGAGAATTCAAAAGATAAACAAGTATCCAAATAGCAATTACAGCCTGCACCTTCGATTGAGCTCGAGGGAAAGGAGCCCGAAGAACAGGTGATCGAGGACGAAGAAGATTTTCTTTCCCCTCGAGCCTTTTTCACCCCCGAGGAGTCAGATGCGATGAACTCCACTATCGAGGAGCTCGAAAAGGTAGTGGTGGTCAAGAATCTACAGGAACAAAAGGTATACCTGGGAACAGTATTAAGGCCCGAACTCTAGAAAAAACTCATTCAATTCCTTATTGATAACAATGATTTCTTCGCTTGGTCCCATTTAGACTTAACAGGGATCCACTGGAGGTAACCACCCATCGACTAAGTGTCGACCCTAAGTCGGTGAAACAAAAAAGGAGACCTCAATCCGAGGTAAAGTATGCATTCTTCAAAGATGAGGTAACTAAACTTCTCAAAACAGGGTCCATTAGGGAAGTAAAATATTGCGAATGGTTAGCTAATGTAGTAGCAGTCCCCAAAAAAGGGAATAAACTTAGAATGTGTCTAGATCACAAGGATTTGAACAAAGCATGACCAAAATATTCCTTCCCTCTGCCCAACATCGACCGATTGATCGATGCCACGGCTGGCTACGAGATCCTTACCTTTCTCGATGCCTACTCCGGAAATAATAAAATTCAAATGAACTCGGAAGACCAGGAAAAGACTTTGTTTATGACAAAGTATGCTATAATGTAATGCCCTTCGAGCTAAAAAATGCAGGAGCAACATACCAACGCCTAGTTAAAAAGATGTTCGAACATCAAATAGGTGAGTCTATGGATGTTTACATTGATGACATGTTAGTTAAGTCCCTGCGCACAGAGGATCATTTGACTCATTTGCAGGCAACGTTCGATATCCTAAGAAGATACAGCATGAAGCTCAACCCCGAGAAATGTGCTTTTGGTGTCAGTTCGGGCAAATTTTGGGCTTCATGGTGTCAAACAGGGGAATCGAGATCAACCCAAATAAAATCAAAGCCATCGAGGAGATCACCGTGGTAAACAATGTGATAGAAGTACTGCGGCTGACCGGGCGGATAACTGCCTTATGCCGATTCATCTCGAGGTCATCAGATTGGAGTCATCACTTTTTCTCCTTTCTCAAGAAGAAAAACAACTTCGAATGTACTCCGGAATGCCAACGAGCCCTAGATGAATTAAATCAGTATCTCTCGAACCCACCTTTGTTCCACACCCGGAAGGAAGATGAAACACTATACGTGTATTTGTCCATGTCCGAAGTTGCGGTGAGTGGAGTGTTGGGTCGAGAAGAAAAAGGTACGCAATTCCCTCTTTATTATAAGTGTCGGACCCTGGGAGATACTGAAACCAAGTATCCGCACTTAGAAAAATTAGCTCTTACATTAGTAAGTGCATCTAGAAAATTGAAACTATACATTCAGTGTCATCCTATATGTGTGTTAACATATCCAATTCGAAACATCTTGCATAAGCCCAAATTATCTAGCCGATTGACCAAATAGACCATCGAACTTGGAGGGTATGACATCGAATATCGACCTTTAATGGCTATCAAGTCTCAAATTTTGGCAGACTTCGTGGCCGATTTTACGCCCGCCCTCGTGCTCGAAGTGGAGAAAGAACTCTCGCTGAAAATGGGCACGTCATCGGGGCTATGGACCCTCTTCATTGATGGAAGTGTCCGGGCTCGGTGTAGTTATAAGACCACCTACGGGCGGCATAATTAGACAATCTATAAGGACTTCAAAGCAGACTAACAATGAAGTCGAGTATGAGGCCATGATTGCAGGTCTCGAACTAGCCAAGGGCCTAGGAGCAGAGGTCATCGAGCCAAGTAAATGGGAGCTTCAAGGTTCGAGAACATAGGATGCAAATATACTTATACAAACTTCAAGTGACATTGCATCGCTTTAAAGAGTGGACCCTGGTTCACATACCTCGAGAACAGAACAGCGAGGCCAATGCACTCACAAACTTGGGTTCGTGCGTGGAAGAAGACAACATAATCTCGGGGACTATCGTACAACTATCAAAATCGGTAATCGAAGAAGGCAATGCACAGATCAACTCAACAAGTCCAACATAGGATTGGAGAAACAAGTATATCGAGTACTTGAAGCATGGGAAGCTCCCCTCGGACCCAAAAGAATCGAGGGTCCTTCGATCCAAAGCAGCCCGATTTTCACTCCATGAGAATGGAACATTGTATAGAACGACCTTCGACGGACCACTAGCAGTATGCTTGGGACCAGGAGACACCGACTATGTACTACGAGAAATCCACGAAGGCGCTTGAGGAAACCACTCCGGTGCCGACTCCTTAGTTTGAAAGGTAATCAGAGCAGGGTATTACTGGGATAGCATGGAAAAGGACACCAAGGAGTTCATTCGAAGATGTGACAAATTCTGAAGATTCGCATCGATGATTCATCAACCCGGTGAAAAACTAAACTCAGTCCTATCCTCGTGTCCATTCATGAAATGGGGGATAGACATCGTCGGCCTCCTACCAACGGATCAAGGTAAAGCTAGATTTATCTTATTTGTGACTGACTACTTCTCGAAATGGGTAGAAGTGCGGGCTTTTTAGAAGATAAGAGAAAAGGAAGTCATCGACTTCATATGGGACCACATCATATGCCGATTCAGGATCCCCTCCGAGATTACATGTTATAATGGGAGGCAGTTCATCGGCATCAAGGTGACGAAGTTCTCGAGGATCATAAAATCAAAAATATCTTATCGACGCCTTACAACCCAAGTGCAAACAGTCAAGCCGAGTCCACAAATAAAAAACTATCATTCAAAACTTAAAGAAGAGCTTGGAGAATGCGAAGGTTAAATGGAGAGAAGTGTTGCCCGAAGTACTATGGGCATATCGAACAACTTCGAAGTCGAGCGCAAGAGAGAACCCGTTCTCTTTGGTATACGGGTCAAAGGCATTGATACCACTTGAAGTTGGGGAATTGAGTGTCAGATTTCAGCATGCCACCGAAGACTCAAACAACAACTCCATGAACACCTCCCTCGAGTTGTTAGATGAAAAGCGTGAGGCCGCACTAGTTTGAATGGCCGCTAAAAATAGAGGATCGAAAGGTATTACAACAGAAGAACAAACCTTTGATATTTTGGAGTTGGGGACTTGGTTCTAAGGGAAGTTACACTCAGCACTCGAAACCCAAACGAAAGTAAGCTAGGCCCCTATTGGGAAGGACCGCATCGTGTCCTCGGGATAGTAGGCAAAGGATCCTACAAACTTGGCACTATGGAAGGTGAGAAACTGCCAAGCAATTGGAACATATCAATGCTCAAACGCTATTATTTCTAAGGTATAACCTTCTCCTTTTTCAAATTACATTTCATACTAACTCCTTACAGGTGTTCGGTTGGAGATATCAAAGCACCCTTACTCGAAGAAATTGGGTTTTAAAGCATGTGTTGCACTCTTTTTCCCTTAGATTAGGTTTTATCCCAAATGGGTTCTACTGATAATGGTTATAATGAGGCAAAACCTATATTCGAATACTGGGGGGCATCACCCTCGGGAGTTACTTTTTTGAAGAAAACAGGTCATGCCGAAGAGGGCTTTGATATGAGAATGTTGTAATGGTCCAAATGGCCAAATGAACCGTGTCCGTGTAGAATAAGTCGAAGTCCCCGATGGAAAAAGCATGTACGCATGTATCAATCATTTGAAGAAGCATTCTTATTATATCAAAACACTGTGTGCCTCAAAGAAGTTTTCTATTTTTATTAAACGGATCAAGGGCCAAATACACCCGAACACTCGGGGACTGTCTTCGATTGTCAACTTATCGAGTCATCAAAAACTCGAACTCGTAAGACCTCAATGAGGCATACTCGAGCTCATAAGACCTCAATGAGGCATAATCAAACTCATAAGACCTAAATGGGTCAAAATCGAACTCATAAGACCTCAATGAGGCAAAATCAAACTCAAACTTATAAGACCTCAAGGAGGCAAAATCAGACTCAAACTTATAAGTCCTCAATGAGGCATAATCAAACTTATAAGACCTCAATGAGTCATATTCAAACATACAAGTCCTTATAAAAGGCAACCCCCCAATATTAAGGCCAAGTCTATATACTCGAACTTATAAGACCCCTAAAAAGGCATATCCTCGATATTAAGGCTGAGGCCATCTCATTCGGGGACTAAAGGCTACAGCCAATATAAAGACAACGGTCATAAGGTTACGGGTGAAACAATGCGGCTCGGAGACATTCAACTTCTGCCATAAACTAAAGGCCTTTAGATACTTCAAAAAAATCGGTTAAATCAGGCTACCCTCGGCATAAGCAAAAGGGGCTTCGATAATATCAGCTCCAGAAAATGTAAAAGCTTCGAAAAAATCAGCCTTCGAGAGAACCTCACGAGGCACTCAACTATCGTTGCACATCCACTTGTAATCGAGATTACTATCAGTCGAATCGTCAAAAAGTCGGACGAGTATAAAAACATTCCAAGGCATAACAAATTTCTAAAAAAAGTCTTTATCCATAATGGGGAAAAGTGTAGCCATTTTAAAGGTCAAATTGACCCAATTTAAAAAGAGCCTAAGGGCCAATCAAAGAGCCTAAGGGCTGAATTGTAAGAGCCTAAGGGCCGATATGTAAGAGCTCAAGGGCCAACCTAAAGAGCCTAAGGGCCAATCCAAAGAGCCTAAGGGCTGATGTTATAAAGGATAAAGGCTGGTTCCTAAAGGACATAAAGGCCGAAGCATAGTGTACTCGAGACCTCACCTAGTTCGAACTCAAAAGTCCTGAGCTAAAGCTTAGCTGGACGACCAGACCCTAAGTGGTCACTTATTATCGTTCATCGATCAAAGAACAAAAACCTAAGGGTTTTACATTCTAAGTCCAACACATCAGACTGATCATCAACAAGCATCAAATCTCATTTGAAAAAGTAAAGGAGAGACAGGAATTAACGAAGAATGAAGATGAAGCAAAAAGATCCGAAGGGTTTTTTAGGGTAGTCCAAATGATGTTCCTGAGTTGACAGTCACCCGAGATATTCCTCGGGCCGAAGAACACTCGGCGGATGAGCTGCAGGTGGTTAGATGTGAGCCAAAGGCCCCGATTGATCTACCCGGGGTCATTGATATAGGAGATTCTCTGCCGATTTCAACATTTTCTCCGAGGGAGACACAGGATGCCCGTAACGTAGAATCTTCGGATGCGGAGGCACTTCTCGGAGGGAAGGACGTAGTCGAGGGGATATTCATTATGGCCGAGAAAAATCCCGATCTTAATGCCATGTTCATTTTTTAGGAGGCTGAAAGGCTCTGCAAACAAGTAAATTCTTTGTTGATTGTTTCAAGCCTTGATTAGTATTTCATTTACCCTCCTTCCTTCATGCTTTCAGGTGAAAGTGCTTTATAAGCGGACCACGGCCAAGTTCCAATATGAGCTAATCAATTACGAGGGGGAGCACAGGAGATTTTTATTGGAGGCGGGCGAGCTCAGGGATCTTCTTGCCTAAAAGGAGGAAGAAGAGTTGGCCCTCCAAGCCCGTTTAGAAACGGTATCTCAGGAACGGATTGATCTTGACGAGCAGGTAGCATAGCCTTCTATGTGTTTTATTTTTGTTCCCTCCTGATATCAGTACTTGATACTTATCGGGTTGACATTTGTAGCTTAAGGAAAAAGATGCCCTGATGCGGGAAGGATACCGAGCCAGGGACGTTGAGATTCTCAGGTTTAAGCAGTGTGTGAATGAGATAACTTCTATGAGAGAGTCCCTCCAAAAGAAGTTAACCTCGCTCGAGTATTGCCTTCGGGATGTGATGGCTGAAGGTAACAAATATAAAGACCTCTATGCCGAATCGTTCATTGCGATGTCTTCAATTAAAGTTGAGGCTGATGTGCTCATAGATTCGTATAAGGTTAATGTTGCTGCTGCAAATTCCCAGGCCATGAAAGTAGCCGAGGAGGCCGAGCTTGGGCTTGCCCGAGCTCTGGATCATGCTCGATTAATGTCTTGGGGGCAGACCCTAGAGGATATACATGCAGGGGGCCTTGATTTATCTACTGAGATAGAGAGGGTGAAGAGCCTAGAAAATTAATCGGAGGCCCTGCCTGCTTTCGAAGATGATTCGAGCAGTGGCGCGGAAGATGACGGAGATGAGGGTGAAGTCCCTGAGAGGGAAGAGTCCGTTGGAGATCTAAGGCTGAAGGCCAAGCTGCTGGAAGCATAACCTCTGAGGGAGACGTTGAAGGCGCGTCCCCCCAGTAGATTAATATTTTGCTTATTCTTTTTTCTTGTATAAGGGCTCCCACATTGAGCTTTGTAATTGTGCTTTATGAACTTTCACCATATATAAAAGGCCTGTTGTTATTCCTTGTTTCTTTTCTGATCTTCTGAAATAGGCTTCGATGGTTGTTGATGATCAATCTGATGAATGGGACTCAAAAGTGAAAACCCTTGGGGCTACAAATTGGCCCTGAGGCTTTTTTCAGGTTGGCGCTTAGGCTCTTACGCATAGGGTTGGTACAACCTTTAATATGTCTGGAGATTTAGGCTCTTACGCGTTGGCCCTTAGGAGCTTTTTAGTTAACCATTTCAGGCTCAGTTTTCGAGTCGAATTCGACTCGACCTCATCGGCCCTTAGGATTTTATAAGTCGGCCCTGACGCGTTTTGGGTTGGTATGACCTTCAATGTAGCTGGCAACTTGGGCTCTTATGCTTTAGGTTGGTACGACCTTTAATCGGTTCTTTTTGATGTTTTTTCAAAGTAATTGGAGTCTTGTGATTTTATGGCGACAGCCGGACGTCTCTGAGTCGTGTTACTTTGGCCGGAGCCTTATGATGGTTGTCATTGTATTTGGCTGTAGCCTAAAGTCCCCGAGTGAGATAGCCTTGGCGTCTATATCGAGGGTATGCCCTTTTAGGGGTCTTATATGTTCAATATATAGCCTTGACTTTGATATCGGGGTTATGCCTTTTTAAGGTCTTATAAGTTGGTGCATGTCTTGCTTGATGTCTTATAGTTTCGATGTTGCCTGATGGAGGGCTTATGAGTTTTAAGTTGCTAGCCCCGAGGTCTTACGGTTGTGGGTCGACTGTCGAGGACAGCCCTGAGCGAGTGTCGATATTGCATCATGGAGGGCTTATGTTGTTGATGTTTTTTGGTAACCCGATGAAGTGACTGTCGTGGACAGCCCTGAGTCGAGGTTATGCCTCATGGAGGGCTTAGCAATTTGGAGTTGCCGGCCCTGAGGTCTTACAGCTTGGATGTTACCTCGTGGAGGGCTTACATTGGTGCCTTATGGAAGGCTTACGATCTCGAGGTTATGCCTCATGGAGGGCTTATAAATTTGGAGTTTTTGGCCCTGAGGTCTTACGGCTTCGATGTTTCCTCATGGAGGGCTTACATTGGTTCCTTATGGAAGGCTTACGAGCTCGAAGTTGCCGGCCCTGAGGTCTTACATCTTTGAGTTTTTGGTGACTTGATGGGGTGACTGTCGTGGAAAGTACCCGAGCAAGAGTCGATATTGCTTCATGGAGGGCTTATGTTTTGATATTTTTGGTAACTCGATGAAGTGACTATCGTGGACAGCCCCTAAGTTGAGCTTATGCCTCATGGAGGGCTTATAAATTTGGAGTTGCGGGCCTTGAGGTCTTACGGCTTCGATGTTGTCCCGTGGAGGGCTTACATTGGTTCCTTAGGGAAGGCTTACGAGCTCGAGGTTATGCCTCATGGAGGTCTTATAAATTTGGAGTTTCCGGCTCTGAGGTATTACGGCTTCGATGTTGCCTCGTGAGGGCTTATATTGGTGCCTTATGGAAGGCTTACGAGCTCGAGGTTATGCCTCATGGAGGGCTTATAAATTTGGAGTTGCCGGCCCTGAGGTTTTATGGCTTGGATGTTTCCTCGTGGAGGGCTTACATTGGTGCCTTATGGAAGGCTTACGAGCTCGAAGTTGCCGTCCCTCAGGTATTACGGCTTCAAGTTTTTGGTGATTCGATGGGGTGACTGTCGTGGACAGTCCCCGAGTCGACGTTATTTGCGGGCCCTCGGGCCGTCTGTGACGCGCGAAGTGTTTTGATTATATAATATTTATTTATTGGATTACTTGGTACAAGTATACATGTTTTCACTACCGAGGGTTCGATTTTTCTATGTGGACAAGGTTCATTCAACCGTTTGGTCCAATACATCATTCTCCTGTCGAAACTCTTTTTGGCATATGCTAGCTGGGGGAATGCCCCTCGGTATTTGAGGTTGATCGGAGAGAAACCTTGAATACTTTATGAGTTCTCCTTAGGTAGCACATAGGTGTTGTCTCGTTAAAAACCTCATCGGTAAAACCCATGTGGGATAAAATTCAGATGCGAGGGAAAAAGAGCGCAACGCATGCTTTAAAACAAGGCATTCGAGGTGTCTTTCATTCAGCCCCTGCAAGAAATTATTGTGAAGCTCAAAAATGAAAACGGATGAGGTTATACCCTAGTAATAATATCGCCTAAGCATTGATATGTTCCAATTGTTTAGAAGTTGCTCGCCTTCCATGGTGCCGAGTTTGTAGGATCCTTTGCCGATTACTCCAAGGATGCGGTACGGTCCTTCCCAACCCACTCCTAGCTTCTCTTCATTGGGGTTTCGAGTGCTCATGGTGATTTTTCTTAGGACTAAGTCCCCATCATTGAAATATCGAAGGTTTGTTATCTTGTTATATTACCTTTCGATTCTCTGTTTTTGGCGGTCATACGCACCAGGGAAGCTTCTCGCTTCTCATCTAATACCTTTAGGGCCGTATTCATAAACTCACTGTTTGAGTCCTCGGTGGAATTTTGGAATCTGACACTAGGTTCTCCCACCTCGACCGGTATTAATGCCTCGGACCCGTATACAAGAGAGAAAGGCGTCTCTCCTATGCTAGATTTAGAGGTTGTTTTATATGCCCACAGTACCTCGGGTAGTATCTCCCTCCATCTCCCTTTTGCATTTTCTAACTTCTTTTTTATGTATTTAATGATGGTCTTGTTCGTGGAATCGGCCTGACCATTTGCACACGGGTTGTAGGGCGTTGACAGGATCCTTTTGATTTTGTGATCTTCAAAAAATTTAGCTACTTTGCCTCCGACGATCTGCCTCCCGTTATCAAACGTTACCTCGGAGGGGATCCCAAATCGACATATGATGTGATCCCAGATGAAGTCGATGACTTCTTTTTCTCTTACCTTCTAATAGGCCTGTGCTTCCACCCATTTTTAGAAATAGTCAGTCATGAATAGAATAAATCTAGCCTTACATGGTGCCGTTGGTAGGGGCCGACGATGTCCATTCCCCTTTTCATGAAAGGCCATGGTGACAAGAATAAATGCAGTTGTTCGCCGGGTTCGTGATCATTGGTGCAAATCTTTGACATTTGTCGCATTTTCGAACGAATTCTTTGGTGTCTTTATCCATACTATCCCAATAGTAACCTGCTCTGATCACCTTTCGAATTAAGGAATCGGCACCGGAGTGATTTCCACAGGTGCACTCGTAGATTTCTCGGAGTATGCAGTCGGTGTCTCCCGGCCCTAAGCATACTGACAATGGTCCGTCGAAGGTTCTTCTGTATAGTGTTCCATTTTCATCGAGTGAAAATCGGGCTGCCTTGGTCCGAAGGGCCCTTAACTCTTTTGGGTTTGCGAGTAGCTTCCCACTTCCCAAATAATTGATGTACTTACTTCTCCAATCCCATGTCAGGCTGGTGGAGTTGATTTCAGCATGGCCTTCTTTAATCACCGATTTGGATAACTGAAAAACAGCACCGGGGAGAATGTCGTCTTCCTCGACGAGGTTTGCAAGTGCATCTGCCTCGCTGTTCTGCTCTCGAGGTATGTGGACCAGGGTCCATTCTTTGCAGTGATGCAAAGTTACTTAAAGTTTGTCTAGGTATCGTTGCATCCTGTGCTCGCGAACCTCAAAACTTCCATTTTCCTGTTTACTACTAGAAGGGAATCACATTTTACTTCGATGATTTCTGCGCCTAAGCTTTTAGCTAATTCGAGACCTGCAATCATAGCCTCATACTCGGCTTCGTTGTTAGTTAACTTTACAGTTCTTATAGATTGTCTAATTAAGCCACCCGTAGGTGGTTTCAAAACTACACCGAGCCCGGGCCCTTTTACATTCGAGGCACCATCGGTGAATAGGGTCCATACCCCAAAAAGTGGGACCAAGAAAAGAAATCGACGTTGTCAACGAGAAATTGAATGAGTTTTTTCCTGAGTTCGGGGGTTAATCTCGTTCCCAGGTATACCTTCGATCTGGAAGGTGTTCTATCATAATATCTTGTTCCGGGTCTTCGACTGTTGATTTGGTTGCATCCGATTCTTCGGGGGCGACGAAGGTTTGAGGAGTGATGAAGTCTTCTTCATCATCTTCGGGGTCATGTTCGGTTCTTGACCCCTCCAAGGTGGAGTATATGGGCGTTGGTGCCATGTTGTGAACAGCAAACATTTCATTTGAAGTGTGTTGCTCCCCATACACTATTTTCACGCCATCTTTAGTTGGGAATTTTAACATCTGGTGGAGAGTTGACGGTACCGCCCTCTTGTGGTGTATCCACGTCCTTCCCAATAGGGCATTGCATCTTGTGTTACCCTCGATGACATGAAACCTTATATCCCGAACCGTACCGGACACACTGATTGGGAGGGTGATTCCTCCCTTCATCATTTCGCTCGTCATGTTAAATCCACTGAGGGATCGAGAGTCGGGCACGACTCGGTCGAGCAGCTTGAGCTGATCCACTACTTCCAACCTGATTATATTGGCCGAACATCCTGGATCCACGAGGCGTTTAATTTAAAAGTTATTTAAGAGAAAACAAATTACCAGCATCACTATGTGGCTGGGATAGGGCTTCAATATCTTTTTCGTTGAACACAACAGTTCCTTCGGGCATAAAACTTTGAGTTTGTTCTTTGGTGATAATGGGCACTTTGGCCCGTTTGAACATAGGCTCTTACGGGACATCGGTCACTCCAATAATCATGTGAATGATGTGATGGGGTTCTCCCATCTCATTATCCTCGTTCGATCCTCTTTCTCGGAAGTGTTTCTTGCCTCGATTGTCGAGTAATCCTTGAAGATGCCTTTTGTTGATCAATTGGGCCGCTTCTTGTCAAGCGGGAATTGTTCGAGCCTCATACTGATCTTCTCCGCATATGTTTTCGTCTGCACGGGAGCTTATGTTGACACGCAGAATGTTGTGCGAGCTTTTATCAACGGGGATCTGTATTGGTTCCCCTTCAAGGTTTTGTGGTGGTATGATGGTGCCTGAAATAACTGCACCATTTTCCCTGTGATCCTTAGGACCGTTGTTTTCATGCGCATTCACCCAGTTAGACATTTTTTGACCTGAAATTGAAGATTCTTGGACAAGAAAAAGTGTAAAGAATTTCTTGTGTTTTTAGAAAACCAGCGCTGGAACAATTACTATTATTTTTAGCCCCACGGTGGGCGCCAAACTGTTTACCTAGAAAATGGTAATTACAATTATATATGATTTTATGGTTCTAAAAATACATAATCTATTTTAATACTGGTTGTTTAGACAATAGAGCCAAAGTGATAGGTGAGAAAACAAATAAATACGAAGAATAATAAGATTATGCAAACCGAGCAGCGCAAAAATGGGGTCTCGAGGTCGGTTTGATCGTGTCTCGAGGTTGAGCTCAAGGGCTCGATAACGGATGGTCGAAAGTGAGTCGACAGTGTCGAAGGCCTCTAAGATGGCCTTTTTATGATTAATAATGAACATTGAATGAAGAAAAATTAATGAACAATAAAATGAAAGACAATAAATGAATGAGACCATTGCAAAGAATGTTTGAGTTAAAGGGCAGAGAATGTTCTTAGTCTTGTATATTGAGTATCATGTGTGTTACAAAGTGACAAGGTTCCCCTTTATCTATGAGGGGGAATCCCAATATAGTACATGTGTAATTAATGCAAAGAGAGATGGTTGGTACAGCCATTTAATGCCACGGTACGAGCTTTTACTATTTTTTGAATTTTGTTAACTTTAACCACGTGCCTTCTGGAACTTCCCGCTTTCCCATAACATTCTTCGATGTTTACCCTTCCCCAAGGTACATCGACTCCTCTCAATACTTCCTCGAGGGGTGTACCTCGAGGTTGACATTCAGATTCTGCTCCGATACATCGGAGATCGAGGTTCAGAATGCTAAAGAAGCCTTAAAATCGGCCTTCCCCGGTTTCACCGCATACAGAGTTATTACTTGCACTACTTTTATTATATTGTTACGAGTAATTATTCACTATTGGTTTTGGACTCTAACCATTTTCCAATCTCGTCACTGCTTTCAACCTAAGGTTAAGTTTGTTACTTATTGAGTACATGGGGTTGGTTGAACTTATACTACACTTCTACACCTTGCGTGTAGATTTTGGAGCTGATGTTGTTGTGTATGGCAGGAGCTGTCATTTAAGATGTACTTGCGTTCCGGTTATAAATATGTTCATCTATATTTCGAACATATGATGTATTTATTTCATACTAGCTTTGCAAACTCTAAATCTTAGAAGCTCATGATTTGTACTACTAGTCCTTGGGAAGTTTTATAGAAGTTCAGTTCTTTCATCAATATTTTCTCAGTAATTCTCATTTGAATTTCTTTGTTTTTAATTGGATTACCTAGCTTTGTTGTTGGTGATGGTCTAATCTAAAGAACTTGAGGCCAGGTTTTTACCGTGGCTTGGGCTCGGTGGTTTTAGTTGCGTGAGTATGTGCTTTGGACTCATATGTATGTTTGTGCCCCTTAGCGGGATTGATGGCTCAGTGAGTGGTTTGATGGCTATGTGATGATTGTGTTGTGACTGCGGGATATGTTCAGATGGTTTGATGTGATGAGAAGGGTTGTTTGGGATCTGAAAAGGACTATTGAATGATTGATTTTTGTCTTGTTAGGTCGCCTTGTCTCGAGTTATGATCATGTCTAGGGATCTTTTATGTTGTCCAGTTATGGGATGATGTAGATTCTTATGTATTGTTGACGAGTTTAGACTCGGGAAAGTTTTGTGATTGCATGATGGTTGTGCCCATGGTAGGGTGTAGTGAAATGCTAGTTTGAGGCTAAGCAGGTGGGTTATCTCCTACAGGGTGGTATACGGATGTGTAATCCTTATGATGTTGTATGGAGAGTTTCTTTCTACCAATGGGATATATGTGTTGAGATTATAGTTTGGATTGGTTGAGAAAGTTGACCTGACTTTCACGAGGATGAATGCAAGCTTAGAGAATGACTTGAGGTATTTTATGGTTTGTGTTGCATATGCTTAGGAATGATTTAGTTGAATTCGGTGCTTGATTATGGCAGTAATAGAGTATGGGTATTGTGAGCTATCAGATGATTTGTTCTATGGGTTTCAACCAAGTAGAGGAGTCTGTTATCGACGATTTTATATCATGGATATATGTTGTACTAGTTTCTATTTGGGGCATACTTGCGAATCAGTTACGACTTGCAAAGGCTGAGATTGAGGATGCTTGAGTAAGGAAATATTATGGATACAGGTTATATTACCCTTGATGGGTATATGGAAATCATGGAATGATATGAGTTGTTATTCGTGATAAATGTAGTGCGTATGGAATAGGAATTCACTCGATTAATTATAGTTTTGGAATACTTCTTTGGGTGATGTTATGCTAATGGAACATAGGTCTTTCGACTTATTTGGCCGGTTTGCTTGAGATTAGAATAGGGTGGATGACTCTCAAGAACGTTCTAACGGATTCAAGGTTCATATGTAGCTTCCAAGACCTTTTTTGTATTTGTATTTGGCTAGAATATGAGATTTTCATGGGATGGTGACGAGATATTTTTGTATCAATATAAATTTTACATTTTAGTATTCGAGAGTTTAAGGAAACAACTTCATATTGACAGAAGGTCTCCTATAAATGGGTATCTCGGTTATGATGTTTTAAGTGCTTGAAGAGGGAATCAATGAGTTTTGGGATTTAGGGAGACGTAGCTTCATGATAGGATCTCTTGTGGTGAGCATCATGTTCTGGCAAGGAGAAATATTAACTAGAAGGAAACTAAGAAGGAACGCGAAGAAATAGGACAGATTGGTAGTAGGTTGGATCAATATGGTAATAGTATGCTCGGTTCTTTTGGTTATTACGATGTGATGAGGCTTTACAGGTATTTTGTCGTAATACCCTTGGGTTTGTCCACCTGCGTGACTTGGTTGAGTTCCAGGAATTAAGTTGTGATGGATTGGTCATGTACAAATGGATCTCGTAGAGTTCTCGATGATTTCTGCCACAATTTGAGAGGGATATTATCTATAAATATGAGGGGTATGTTGTGTATTGTAATTATCTTCTAGATGGAATCAAGTGAAAGGTTTTCGACTGATTGGGTATGTATCCTACTTGTGACTCAGATTTGATAATAAGATTCTCGTGCTATTTACACGATGGCATCATAGATGTGGTGCGTCCTATGGGATTGAGATTTGCATGTACAAGGTGGTGGTTCTGTTTTGGAGGGAAGGTCGTAAATTTGGAACAACGTGGATTGATATTTGTGACGACCCGTCCTATCGTCTTATTAATTAATTCCCCGATCCTTTATTAATTGTTTTCCCCAAGTCTATTTCTACTAAATTGAATTGCCGGGACTTTCGATTTTGAGTTTCGGAGAGTTTTGGGACATTTAGTCCCTAAATAAGAACTTAAGTATTGGAAAGTTGCCCGTAGTCGGAACAGTGTGAAGACAGCCTCGGAATGGAAATTGATGGTTCCGTTAGCTCCGTTAGGTGATTTCGGGGTTGGGAGCATGTTCGGAATGCATTTTGGAAATCCGTAGCTCATTTAGGCTTGAAATGCCGAAGTTTGAATTTTTGAAGTTCCGGTCCGATAGCGAGATTTTGATCCGAGGGTCGGAATGGAATTCCGGAAGTTGCAATAGTTCCGTCATGTCATTTGGGATGTGTGTGCAAAATTTCAGGTCATTCGGACGTGTTTTGGTTAGGTTTTTTATCGAAAGAGTATTTTGATGAAATTGGAAGTTCTTAGGCTCAAATCCTTATTTAATTCGAGATTTTGATGTTGTTTTAGGTGGTTTAAGGATTGGTACAAGTTTGAATGATGTTATGGGATATGTCTGTAGGTTTAGTTGAGGTCACGGGGGCCTCGGGTGTGTTTCGGATTCTTGACGGGAGAATTTGGGACTTATTAAATGGCTGAACCAGACCTCTTCTGGTGTTTTCGCACCTGGGAAGGTTTTCGTGCAGGTGCGGACCCGCAGGCGCGATAGGGTTGATCGCAGGTACAATGGAGGGGGATTTGGCCAGTGTCGTAGGTGCGACCTGAGTTCCGCAGGTGCGGAACCGCAGGCGCGACCAAACGACCGCAGATGCGGCCCCAGAGGAATTAAGTGAATTCCGTACCTGCGATGCTTTTTCCGCAGGTGCGGTGATCGGGACCGCAGGTGCGAGATCCCTGTGTGTTTATTCCAAAAATTCGAGGGTTTATTTCATAAGTCTAAAAAGATTTTGAGAGCTCGGGAATTGGCGATTTTCAGTGGGTTTTGAAGAGAAGGATCATAGGTAACGTTTTCTAATCCTTATTAATTGTTAGACCATTAATCCCCGTTGTTTTCTTTAGTTTAATTATCAAGAATGGAGGAAAAACCATGGGGAATTGATGAAACTTCCCCAAACCGAAATTATGAGAATTTAACGGGTTTTTGGCATCGGATTTTGATTGTTTCTGGTCGAGTGAGTTCGTGAGTGAATGGGATTCCGAAAAAAATAACTTTTACCCGATTCCGGGACGTGGGTCCGAGGGGCGTTTTGGTCATTTTACCTAATTTTGCGCCTTAGCTTTGAATTAAATAGTAGAATCAGTTGCTTGAGATGTTATTTACAATATGTTATTGATTTGAATAGATTTGGGTCATTTGGAGTCGGATACTCGTGGAAAAAGTGTGGTTTCGAGTTGATTTTGAGCCGGTTAGAGGTAAGTGGCTTGTCTAACCTTGTGTGGGGGACCGTTCCCTTTAGGATGTGATATTTGGTAATTGAATGCCTTGTACATGAGGTGATGAGTGCGTACTTGTGCTAATTGTTGAAAATCCGCTTTTTACTTTAAATACTTCGACTGAGTTTCCTTCTTACCTGTTTTATTCTACTTGCAATTATAGTTTATGTTAGTTTAGAAAAGCATGCCTAGTTGACTTAAATTACCTCTTTGCTTAAGTTTCTTTGATTGTACTACATGAAGCATGTTAGGCTAGAATTACTTGTTGCCTTGTAATTTGCTTTGCACTCTATTTTCGAATATCTTTTTGTTGTGGCTGCCGTATTTACTTTGGGACTACGGATGTGGGATTCCGATAGCTCCCCCCCCCCTTGTTTGTTTACTTTGGGACTACGGGTTAGATTCCCGATAGATCCCCCTGCATATTTACTTTGGGACTGCGGGTTAGATACCCGATAGATCCCCCTGCATATTTACTTTGGGACTGCGGGTTAGATTCCCGATAGATCCCCCTGCATATTTACTTTGGGACTGCGGGTTAGATTCCCAATAGATCCCCCTGCATATTTACTTCAGGACTGCGGGTTCGATTCCCGATAGATGCCTTTGCACATATGATGGATTACGAGACGGTATCCCGGGAGATCCTTCGGATATAAACATATGATGGACTACGGGACGGTATCCCGGGAGATCATTTGGATATACACATATGATGGACTACGGGACGGTATCCTGGGAGATCCTTCGGATATACACATATGATGTACTACAGGACGGTATCCCGGAAGATCCCTCAGATATTCACATATGATGGACTACGGGACAGTATCCCAGGAGATCCACTGACAGTTGAGAAAAGGACTACAGGACGGTATCCTGGGAGATCCTTCGGATATACACATATGATGTACTACAGGACGGTATCCTGGGAGATCCTCATTGTTACCATTGTCATTGAGTTGTATTCCGTGTTTACTCTGCTCTTTGTGTTTTGTTATTGCCTTGTTTGACCCGTCTTATGTCACTGTTGTACTCATTATTACTGCCTATTTTCATACTGTAAATTCCTATTATACTGTTTAACCTCAGTAGGGCCCTGACCTTCCTCGTCACTACCCGACCGAGGTTAGGCTTGGCACTTAGTGAGTACCGCTGTGTTGTACGCATGCCCTTTCTGCGCATGTTTTTCATGTGCAGATCCAGGTACCTCCACCTAGGCGCACTATCCCCGAGGTTGAGAGATCTAGTAGAGACTTCGAGGTACATCTGCCGAGTCCGCAGACCAGGAGTCTCTATCTTATTCCATCTTTAGTGGAAAGCTTTTCCTTCCTTACAGTTGTTTAGACATTTTGGAGTAACAGCATTGTATTACATTTCTGTTAGCCTTTGTTTCCCGTGAGTTTCCGGGTTTTAGGGTGATATTGTATACCTCCGCATTATTGGGTTGTACATGCCAAGAGGCATTGATATACAGTTTTTCTTCAGTTGTTCAGTTTTAATTAATTATTCCGCAAGTTATGGTGTTTTTCCGCATTGATAGGCTTACCTAGTTATATGGACTAGGTGCCATCACGACATGTTCACGGAGGGCGAACTGGGGTCGCGACAAGTTGGTATCAAAGCTCTAGGTTCATAGGAGTCACGGAACACAGGCCGGTTTATTAGAGTCTCGCTGATCGGTACGGAGACGTCTGTACTTATCGACGAGAGGTTATGTAACTGTTTAGGAAAAATATTCACTTCATTTGATTTCCTGGTCATGCGATACTTATTTTGACATCAATTCTCAACCTATGTCTTCTACTCTCTCAAAGATGGTGAGGACACGTGCTACCCAGGACGATCACGCACCCGCGCCCCCTACTGCAGCCGTCAGAGGCCGGGGCCGAGGTAAAGGCCGAGGACGCGCACGTGGTGCAATGAGAGCACCTGCGCGAGCTGCCGCCGAGGTACCACCAGCAGATCCACCCGAAGTCCAGGCACTTGACACTCCTACAGCTACTACTACTCCAGCCCTTCAGGAGACTTTGGCACAATTCCTGAGCATGTTTGGTACATTGATTCAGGCGGGATTGATTCGGGTTGTACCGACTACTTCACAGATCGGGGGAGGGACCCAGGCTCCCGCCCCCCCACTCCAGAGCAGCGAGTTCCCATTAGTCAGGTTCCAGGTGTAATGGTGACACAACATGTGGTCCCAGTTCAGCTGGTGGTAAGGACCTCTCTCCGAGTAGGGGATATGTGGGTCCAGGAGAGAGAGGACAGTAGGTCAGGAGGGAGAGTACAGAGGAGTGAGTAGACTTCGTAGATTGGGGAGACCCGCTGGCCCTTATTTTGGAGGAAGAGTACGGCATGGTAGAGGTTTTGTGGGTCAGCCAACTCAGCTTGCATCTCAGATTTTACACCGGGTTTCAGGTGTTCACAGGTCTCGGAGTACCCGTACTGCACAGTTTCAACCCCTACGTCGGCCGCGAGGTTTCTTTGAGTGTGGTGACACCCGCCATATGGTTAGGGACTACCCCAGACTTGGTAGGGGTGCATCTTCACAGATATTTCAGCCACAGCGCGCTCAGCAGATTTCTCAGGCTATGGTTACAACTCCAGTTTTTACCCCACCTACTCTTGCCGAGGCTGTTGCCTCTGATTCTGTCATCACAGGTATTGTCATGGTTTGTTATAGAGGTCTACAGATTCTATTCGATCTAGGCTACGCTTATTCTTATGTGCCTTCTTATTTTTGCTCCGCATTTGAGTGTACCTCGGGATTTCATTGATTTTTCCTGTTTATGTTTCTACTCCTGTGGGAGATTCTCTTGTTGTGGACCGCGTTTATCAGTCGTGTTTGGTTACTATTCGTGGTTTTGAGACCAGTGCAGATTAATTGTTACTCGATATGGTGGATTTTGATATTATCTTGGGCATGGATTGGTTGTCGCCCCATTATGCTATTCTTGATTGTCACGCCAAGACCGTGACGTTGGCTATGCCAGGTATTCCGTGTGTTGAATGAAGTGGTACCTTAGATGACACTCCTAGTAGAGTTATCTCTTTCCTTAAAGCTCAGTGTATGGTTTAGAAGGGGTGTTCCGCGTATTTAGCTTATGTGAGAGATGTCAGTTTTGATACCCCTTCTGTTGATTCAGTTCCCGTGGTATGGGATTATCCCGATGTTTTTCCAGCCGATCTTCTGGGCATGCCGCCCGATAAAGACATAGATTTTGGCAATGATTAGTTGCCGGGCACTCAGCCCATTTCCATTCCTCCGTACCATATGGCTCCTCATGAGTTGAAGGAGTTGAAGGATTAGTTACAAGAATTGCTTGCTAAGGGTTTTATTCGACCCGGTGTTTCGCCTTGAGGAGCCTCTGTCTCTTTTGTGAAGAAAAATGATGGTTCTATGTGCATGTGTATTGATTATCGCTTGTTGAACAGGGTTACGGTGAAGAAACGTTATCCCTTGCCTCGTATTGATGATCTATTTGACCAGCTTTAGGGCGCACATGTGTTTTCTAAGATTGATTTGCGCTCAGGTTACCATCAATTGAAGATTCGGGAGCCGGATATCTCGAAGACTGCCTTCAGAACTCGGTATGGCCATTACGAGTTCCTGGTTATGTCATTTGGGCTAACTAATGCCCCAACAGCATTTATGCATTTGATGCACAGTGTGTTCAGGCCATATCTCGACTCGTTCGTCATTGTTTTCATAGATGATATTCTTGTTTACTTCCGGAGTCGGGAAGATCATGAGCAGCACCTGATGACAGTGCTTCAGACCCTGAGAGAGAAGAAGTTGTATGCAAAGTTCTCAAAATGTGATTTTTTGATGAGTTCGGTGGCATTCTTAGGCCACGTAGTGTCGAGTAAGGGCATTCGGGTGGATCCGAGAAAGGTAGAGGCTGAGCAGAGTTGGCCCAGGCCGTCCTCAGTTATAGAGATTCGCAGTTTCCTTGGCTTGGCGGGCTACTACTGTCGTTTTGTGGAGAGATTTTCATCGATTGCAGCCCCTATGACTTGATTGACCCAGAATGGTGCTCCATTTCAGTGGACAGAAGAGTGTGAGGCGAGCTTTCAGAAGCTCAAGACAGCCTTGAATACAGCCCCAATCTTGATATTTCCTACTGGTTCGGGGTCTTATACAGTTTATTGTGATACCTCGCGAGTCGGCCTTGGAGCGGTGTTGATGCATGACGGTAGGGTGATTGCCTACGCGTCCATACAATTGAAGATACATGAGAAGAATTACCTTGTCCATGAACTTAAGTTAGCTGCCATGGTTCACGCCCTGAAGATATGGTGTCATTATCTATATGGTGTTCCCTGTGAGATATTAACGGATCACCGGAGTTTGCAACACATATTCAGGCAGAAGGATCTAAATTTACGCCAGCGTAGATGGTTAGAGTTGCTAAAGGAATATGACATCACTATATTATACCACCCGAGGAAGGCTAATGTGGTGGCCGATGCCTTGAGTCGCCGGGCGAAGAGTTGGAGAGTTTGGCATATTTACCAGCTTCAGAGAGGCCTATGGCGATGGATGTTCAGGCCTTAGCCAGTCAGTTTGTGAGATTGGATCTTTCGGAGCCCAGTCGGGTCCTAGCTTGTGTGGTTTCTCGGTCTTCCTTATTCGATCATATTAGGGAGCGGCAATATGATGACCCTCATTTACTTGTCCTCAAGGACACGGTTCAGCACGGTCATGCCAGAGATGTGACCATTGGAGATGACGGGGTATTGAGGATGCACGGTCGGATTTGTGTGCCCAATGTTGATGGGCTTTGGGAGTTGATTTTAGCAGAGGCCCACACTTTGCGGTATTCCATACATCCAAGTGCTGCGAAGATGTATCAGGATTTGAGGTAGCACTATTGGTGGCGAAGAATGAAGAAGGATATAGCAGAGTTTGTAGCCAAGTGCCTCAACTGTCAGCAGGTCAAATGTGAGCATCAGAGACCGGGAGGGTTACTTCAGCAGATTGAGTTTCCAGAGTAGATGTGGGAGCGGATCACCATGGACTTTGTGGTTGGACTTCCTCGGACTTTGAGGAAGCATGATGCTATTTGGGTGATTGTGGATCGGCTGACCAAATCAGCCCCTTTCATTCCGGTGCTGACTACATATTCGTCGGAGAGGTTGGCTGAGATTTATATTAGAGAGATTGTTCACCTCCACGGTATTCCAGTATCTATTATTTCAGACAGAGGTACTCAGTTTACATTACGGTTCTGGAGGGCCATTCAGCAGGAGTTAGGTACTCCGGTGGAGTTGAGCACAGCATTTCACCCCCAGACGGACGGACAGTCCGAGCGCACTATTCAGATTCTTGAGTATATGCTCTGTGCTTGTGTGATTGAGTTTGAAGGGTCTTGGGATCAGTTCTTGCCATTGGCGGAGTTTGCTTACAACAACAGTTATCAGTCCACAATTCAGATGGCGCCGTATGAGGCTTTATATGGTAGGAGGTGCAAATCTCCGGTGGGTTGGTTTGAGCCGAGTGAGGCCAGGCTATTGGGTACAGAGTTGGTTCAGGATGCATTGGAGAAGTTCAAGGTGATTCAGGATAGACTCCGTACAGCCCATTCCAGACAGAAGAGTTACGCGGACCAGAAGGTTCGTGATGTTTCATATATGGTCGGAGAGCGGGTTCTTCTTCGGGTTTTACCTATGAAGGGCGTTACGAGATTTGGGAAGAAAGGGAAGTTGAGTCCGAGGTTTATTTGCCCTTTTGAGATATTGAGGCGTGTTGGGGAGGTTACTTATGATCCTGCCTTACCTCCCAGCTTGGCAGGAGTTCTTCCGGTATTTCATGTTTCGATGCTCTGGAGGTATCACAGTGACCCGTCGCACGTGTTGAATTTAAACTCAGTCCAGTTGGACAAGGATCTATCCTATGTTGAGGAGCCAGTGGCTATATTGGACAGGCAGGTAAGAAAGTTGAGGTCAAGGAACATTGCTTCAGTAAAGGTTCAGTGGCGGGGTCAGCCGGCCGAGGAGGCGACCTGGGAGACCGAGCATGAGATGCGCAGCAGTTACCCTCATCTTTTCACTACTTCAGGTATGTCTTTATGCTCGTTCGAGGACGAAAAAATGTTTAAGTGTAAGAGGATGTGACGAACCGGCCGGTCGTCTTATGAATTAACGCCCCGATCACCTATTAAATGTTTTCCCCAAGTCTATTTCTACTAAATTGAACTGCCCGGACTTTCAGTTTTGAGTTTCGGAGAGTTTTGGGACACATAGTCCCTAAATGAGAACTTAAGTGTTGGAAAGTTGCCCGTAAATGGAACTGTATGAAGACGGCCTCGGAATGGAAATCAGATGGTTCTGTAAGCTCCGTTAGGTGATTTCAGGGTTAGGAGCGTGTTCGGAATACATTTTGGAAATTCATAGCTCATTTAGGCTTGAAATGCCGAAGTTTGAATTTTGAAGTTCCGGTCCGATAGCGAGATTTTGATCCGAGGGTCGGATGGAATTCTGGAAGTTGCAGTAGTTCTGTCATGTCATTTGGTATGTATGTGCAAAATTTTAGGTCATTCGGACGTGTTTTGGTAAGGTTTTTGATCGAAAGCGTGTTTTGATGAAATTGGAAGTTCTTAGGCTCAAATCCTTGTTTAATTTGAGATTCCGATGTTCTTTTAGGTTGTTTAAGAATGGGTACAAGTTTGAATGATGTTATGGGATATGTCTGTAGGTTTTGTTGAGGTCCGGGGGGCCTCGGGTGTGTTTCGGATGCTTGACGGGAGAATTTGGGACTTATTAAATGGCTGAACCAGACCTCTTCTGGTGTTTTCGCACCTGCAAAAGTTTTCGTGCAGGTGCGGACCCGCAAGCGTGATAGGGTTGATAGTAGGTGTGATGGCGGGGGATTTGGCTAGTGGTCGCAGGTGCGACCTGAGTTCCGCAGGTGCGGAACTGCAGGCGCGACCAAACGACCGCAGGTGCGGCCCCAGTGAATTTAAGTGAATTTCGCACCTTCGATGCTTTTGCAGCAGATGCGGTACCGCAGGTGCGGTGATCGGGACCGCAGGTGCGAGATCCCTCTGTGTTTATTCCAAAAATCCGAGGGTTTATTTCATAAGTCTAAAAAGAGTTTGAGAGCTCGGGAATTGGCAATTTTTAGTAGGTTTTGAAGATAAGGATCATAGGTAACGTTTTCTAAACCTAATTCATTGTTAGACCATTAATCCCCGTTGTTTCCTTTAGTTTAATTATCAGAAATGGAGGAAAAACCATGGGGAATTGATGAAACTTCCCCAAGCTGAAATTCTGAGAATTTAATGGGTTTTTGATATCGGATTTCGATTGTTTCTGGTCGAGTGAGTTCGTGAGTGAATGGGTGTCCAGAAAATATAACTTTTACCCGATTTCGAGACGTGGGTCCGAGGGGCATTTTGGTCATTTTATCTAATTTCGCGCCTTAGCTTTGAATTAAATAGTAGAATCAGTTGCTTGAGAAGTTATTTATGATATGTTATTAATTTGAATAGATTTGGGCCATTTGGAGTCGGATACTCGTGGAAAAAGTGTGGTTTCGCGTTGATTTTGAGCTGGTTCGAGGTAAGTGGCTTGTCTAACCTTGTTTTGGGGACCGTTCCCCTTATGATATGATATTTGATAATTGAATGCCTTGTACGTGCGGTGACGAGCGGGAACTTGTGCGAATTGTTGAAAATCTGGTTTCTACTTTAAATACTTCGACTGAGTTTCCTTCTTACCTGTTTTATTCAACTTGCAATTATAGCCTATGTTAGTTTAGAAAAGCATTCCTAGTTGACTTAAATTGCCTATTTGCTTAAGTTGCTTTGATCGTACTACGTGAAGCATGTTAGGCTAGAACTACTTGTTGCCTTGTAATTTCTTTGCACTCTACTTCCGAATATCTTCTTGTTGTAGCTGCGTATTTACTTTGGGACTATGGATGTGGGATTCCGGTAGCTCCCCCCCCCCCCCCCCCCCCTTATTTGTTTACTTTGGGACTGCGGGTTAGATTCCCGATAGATCCCCCTGCATATTTACTTTGGGACTGCGTGTTAGATTCCTTATAGATCCCCCTGCATATTTACTTTGGGACTATGGGTTAGATTTCCCGATAGATCCCCCTGCATATTTACTTTGGAACTGCCGGTTAGATTCTCGATAGATCCCCCTACATATTTACTTTGGGGCTGCGTGTTCGATTCCCGATAGATCCCTCTGCACATATGATGGACTACGGGACGGTGTCCCGGGAGATCCTTCGGATATACACATATGATGGACTACGGGATGGTATCCTGGGAGATCCTTCGGATATACACATATGATGGACTACGGGATGGTATCTCGGTAGATCCTTCGGAGATACACATATGATGGACTAAGAGACGGTATCCTGGGAGATCCTTCGGATACACATATGATGGACTACGGGACGGTATCCCGGGATATCCTTCGGATATTCACATATGATGGACTACGGGACGGTATCCCGGGAGATCCACTGGACAGTTGAGAAAAGGACTACAGGACGGTATCCTGGGATATCCTCATTGTTACCATTGTCATTGAGTTGTATATATTCCGTGTTTACTTTGTTCTTTGTGTTATTTCCTTGTTTGACCCATCTTATGTCACTGTTGTACTCATTATTACTGCCTGTTTTCATACTGTAAATTCCTATTATACTGTTTAACCTCAGTAGGGCCCTGACCTTCCTCGTCACTACCCAACCTAGGTTAGGCTTGGCACTTACTGAGTACCGATGTGGTGTACTCATGCCCCTTCCGCGCATGTTTTTCATGTGCAGATCCAGGTACCTCCACCCAAGCGCACTATCCCCGAGGTTAAGAGATCTAGCAGAGACTTCGAGGTACATCTGCCGCGTCCGCAGACCAGGAGTCTCTATCTTATTCTAGCTTTAGTGGAAAGATTTTCCTTCCTTACAGTTGTTTAGACATTCTGGAGTTACAGCAGTGTATTACATTTCTGTTAGCCTGTGTTTCCCGTGAGTTTCCAGGTTTTGAGATGATATTGTAGACTTCCGCATTATTGGGTTGTATAAGCCAAGCGGCATTTATACACAGTCTTTCTTCAATTGTCCAGTTTTAATTAATTATTCCGCAAGTTATGTTATTTTTCTGCATTGATAGGCTTACCTAGTTATAGGGACTAGGTGCTATCACGACATGTTCGCTGAGGGAGAACTGGGGTCGTGACACTATTACTACTTGGTATTTCCTGAAGGGTGTGCATTTCAGAATATGCACTATGTTCTGACTTCATATGCTTTATATTAACTTACTAGCATGGTTGAGCGATAGCTGATGTTCAGATTTTTGACATGTGGCGCGGGGAAATTTTTGAAGTATTTCTCATGGTTTGATTATGTACGAGAGACATGTTAGTCATTTGAGTGGTGGAGTTGGGATCACCTATGGTGATTCATGTGTTATATGGATTTGGAGACTGGGAGTTCTCAAAAGCAGATTAATTTAGGGTTGTGGACTGTGATGATGTGGCCAAAGTTAGACAGATGATGGTATGTGTTATGGTTAGATCATTATGGACCTTTGGATCACTATTTATCCATTTGGGGGTGACCAGAGTTGATTTGGGGCCCATTGGTAGGCCCGAGGAGGATGTGTATTCTACATCGAGTGGGATTTGTTGACTCAGAACTATTAGTGTTGAGGGGTGTGTAATTAGGTTAGAGTTGAGCTTGTTCGTGTGTTGATATGTTCTATGGGTTACTCTTCTATGCTACGAGGGGTTGTGATTCGTTGGTTATATGCACACATCATGCTGTTCTATTTGGGTTGTATGCGTAATTCGAGCGAGATGGTGATAAGGGTGTGGAATGGTTGATTGAGCTTGGTTATGGTCTTTTTGATTTGTGGTATATTGTTCTATTCATTCCTCTATGATTATAGTCATTCACTTTATGTATTTGTTGTTATTTGTGTGTGGTTTTTTATTTTGAGCATCATGGTTCGAGGTATTTCACGTGGATTGATGTTTGGACGGGGTCACGCGTTGTGGCAGAGTTATGTTGGGATATGATACTTTGCGTGAGGTTCTTATGTTTTAGGTCTACTATGTGTGATGGGTTCATAACATTGTGTTTCTGGTAGTATCTTGTTGAGCTTGCGGGATGGTTCTCTCATTTGCATCAATTTCCATGTTTGAGTACATTTGAATTGTTGCTTAGTGGTGCACGGATTATACGGTTTGTGGCTTTAGGTTGTATAGGTGTTTCATGTCAATTGAATAGTTGTTTTTGAAGAGATTAGGTCATTGGACCAAGAATGGGTACTATCAGAGGTGATTAAGGTATGTTTGAAAGAATAATATCATAAGTCGTCTTACAATTTGGCTTTGGTTCTTATCAGACGATAGAGAGCTCCATGACTTATTGATATGATGTGTGGTTATGAATGAAGGTTTTGAAAGAAGTTTTATAAGATATGAGGTTCATTACCGGTACTGGGTTTGTTTTTGTCACGACTCAAAACCTAATAGGTCTTAATGGCGCCTATCGATGGTACTAGGCAAGCCTACTTTCCCAAGATACTTCAATTATTCAGTATAGAAGTAATTTAAAATCTTTCCATATCAGAAATTTCATAAAAACCAAAGTTTAACTCAAAATGGAATAAAAAAAACGGAAAAAAAGTAACTAGCCCCAAACATCGGGGTGTCACCAAGTCATGATCATCTAGATAGCCAAACTAATACAACATGTGTCTAAGTATCAATACAGGACATAAAGAAATATAGGAGGAGAGACAAGGTCCTGCGAATGCTGGCAGCTACCTCGTAGTCTCCGGTACTCGATCGCGCCCGAACTCAACGATCTCTGTTCTCAAACACACCTGGATTTAAACATGAATTACAAGGTGTAGTATGAGTACAAGCAACTCAGCAAGTAACAGAAACAAATAAGGAACTGAGAAGCAGTGACGAGTTATACAGAATAGTTCATTTTTAATAATTTTCAAAGTCTAAGAGTAGACATGAGTAAATGCAAGTAATATGAGTCAAATCAGTTGCATATTTAGCAAGTTCAAGTAAAACCAAATATAACTAGTTCCCGAAGTTCAAAAAGTAGCACGAATCAGTTAAATGTAGCAACAAAGAAGACAGATGCAACCTCACAGGGGTACTGTCACTCAAGCTCTCAATAGCTCAACACTCGGCTCTCAGCCCTCAATACACAAGCTCAATAGGCACATGCGCTCACTAGGGTGTAGAAACTCCGAAAGGGTTCCTACAGCCCAAGAGCTATAATTTGCACTGACGACTCACGTGCTATAATACCATATCAAGGATCCGCACGAACAACTCACGTGCTACCATATCATATCAAGATTCGCATGGACAACTCACGTGCTACCATATCATATCAGGATCCGCGCGGACAACTCACGTGTCGCACGGAAAACTCATGTGCTAAGGTACAATACCTCACAAACAGGCCCTTAGCCTCACTCAGTCATGAACCTCTCTAGTCTCACAGCCCTCAATAAAAAAAGGGAAACAGTCCAAAATAGAATGATATAGTGTACTAGCAGGGAAATAACATAGACTAAGGTAAACATATACAAGAATTTCTATGACTGACTATAACAACCATAAGCAGGTAAATAGCCTAAGCATGATTTCAAACATCAAAGGCAATCAAATTGCTAGCAGCAAGTAATATATATAAGCACAAAAAGGCTATTAGACTTTATAGTATCACGGGACGGACCAAGTCACAATCCCTCATAGTGTACACTCATACACCCATCATCTAGCATGTGTGCCACCTCCAGACAATCACATTATACCAAAATCCGGGTTTTATACATGACCAGATTTAAAATTGTTACTTACCTCAACAGCGTAGAAAATCCTACTTCGAAGTCCCTTTCCTCTTGAACCTGCCTCCAGATGCCCCGAATCTAGTCACAAACAATACAAGATAATCAATAATGGCTAAAAGGATGAATCCCATCCGAAAATTATTGAAATCTAGCCCAAAATCCGAAATAGGATCAAACCCAGCCCCCAGCACCCGCACCCACGTCTCGAAATCTGACAAATATCACAAAATGCGATAGCCCATTCACTCACGAGTCTAGCCATACCAAATTTACCAAAATCTGACCTTAATTTCCCCTCCAAAACTCCAAAGTTCACTCTCTAATCCCCAAGCCCTAAACTACCAAATATCCAACTCAAATCCATAATTAAGTGATGAACAAATCCATATATTCATGGAAATTATACCAATGCGGGTTAGAATTACTTACCCCAATGTTTTCCCTGAACTTCCTCAAAAAATTGCCTCTATCCCGAGCTTCTCAAGTCTAAAATTTAAAATGAAAGACAACCTCGGGCTGGTGTTTTCTGCCCAGCAAAAACCGCACCTGAGTGAGGGAGCGGTCACTCGTGTTTTGGTTAAGTATTTCCCTTAGGCTAATTATATTACGAAGCTCTTTAAGATATGTAAAGAGGAAAAAATGTTAAACATCAAGTGTTTTCAAGGGAAGTGCTCATTTTTATTCTCGATCAAAGTAGTCATACATGCGTACATATTTAAGCCAGGGCTCGAACAATCTACGTAGGCACGGTTCGTTCTGACTGTTTGTCCCTTACAATAAATCATATCTATCGAGACCCTCTTTTTATGAAGCAGTTTCCTCGCTAGGGTTGATATTCATAGGTAATGTATATTCGAGGGTAGCCCCCAGTATTCGAGGTTGATTGCAGAGGAACCTCGGATATCTTTGACCTTCGATGCCGATTCATAATCGGGCTTGATTCTAAGTTAGCACGATTCATTGTTGCCTCTTTACCAACCTCGCGAAAAAACACATTTAGGACAAAACCGGTCTAAGGGAAAAAGAGTGCAACACGTACTTTCAGACCAAAAGACTTCATTCTATTCGCTGAAGAATCCATCGTAGATTCTTGTTGACCACCTGTAAGTGTTAGTATAAAACAAAAATGAAAATAGGAAGGGGTCGTACCTTAGTAGTAACATTTTTTTAGATGTGATATGTTCCAATAGCTCGGCAGTTGTTCCCAATTCATCGTTCCGAACTTGTAGGACCCTTTTTCCAGTGACCTCAAGAATCTGTTATGATCCTTCCCAATTTGGACCCAATTTTCCTTCGTTCGGATTTCGGGTGTTGAGGGTGACTTTCCTTAGCACCAAGTCCCCGATGCTAAAATATCAAAGATTGGATCTTCGATTGTAGTATCTCTCGATCCGTTGTTTTTGAGCGGCCAATCGAATGAGGGCGACTTCACATCTTTCATCCAATAATTCTAGGTTGTTATTCCTGGCCTCGTTATTTGACTCTTTTGTTTCATATCGAAACCTGGTACTTGGTTCTCCAACCTTGACCGCTATTAGAGCTTCGGCTCCATAAACTAATGAGAATAGGGAAGCTCCGGTACTGGACTTCGATGTTGTGCGGTATGCCCAAAGAACCTCGAGTAGGATTTCCTTCCACTTTCCTTTGGCGTCGGTTAGTCTCTTCTTAAGATTTTGGATGATGGTTTTGTTGGTCGATTTGGATTGCCCATTCCCGCTAGAATGATAAGGTATTGATAGGATTCTTTTGATCCTGTGATCATCGAGAAATTTCGTTACATTGTTGTCGATGAACTACTTTCCATTATCGCATACGATTCGGAAGGCATTCGAATCGACATATGATGTGATCTCAAATGAAGTCTATGACCTCCTTCTCCCTAATTTTCTTGAAAGCCTATTCTTCAACCCACTTAGAGAAATAATCAGTCATAAATAAAATAAAATAAATTGAGCTTTACGTAGGGCCCAGGAGAGAGGGATACCGATGTCTATTCCCACTTCATGAATGGCCACGAGGATAGGATCGAGTGGAGTAGTTCCTCGGGTTGATGAATCATTGGTGCATGCCTTTGAAACTTGTCGCATTTTCGAACAAACTCATTTGTATCTTTCTCCATTTAGATCTAGTAGTATCTGGCTCCGATCACTTTTGTGGACCAATGATTCAACACCAGGATGATTTCCCCAAGTGCCCTCGTGGACTTGCCTCAGAGTGTATTCATTATCTCTTGGTCCCAGACATATCACTAATGGACCATCCAACATCCTTTTGACCAAGGTTCCATCTTCGGACAGGGTGATTTGTGCTGCCTTTATGCGCAGGGCTCTCGAATCTTTTGGATCTGAGCGGAGCTTCCCGTTCCTCAAATATTCTACGTACTTGTTTCTCCAATCCCAGATCAAACTCGTGGAGTTTGTCTGGCCATGGCCTTCTTCGACCACCAATCTCATGAGTTGTACGACAGCCCCTAAATTGAGTTCGTTGTCTTCAACCGATGACCCTAGGTTTGTGAGGGCATCAGCCTCACTATTTTGATCTCGAATCACATGTTGCAAAGTCCATTCCTTGAATCGATGTAGAGTTACATGTAGATTATCCATGTATCTTTGCATTCATTCTTCTCGAACTTCAAAGGTTCCGTTAACCTGGTTCACCACGAGGAGGGAGTCACATTTGTCCTTGATCACCTCCGCTCCCAAGCCTTTGTCTAATTCGAGACATGCAATCATGGTCTCATATTCGGCCTCATTATTAGTCAATTTTACAGTTTAGATAGATTGTCTAACTACGTTACCTGGGTAATTTTAGCACGATACCGAGTCCGGACCCCTTTGCGTTCGAAACACTGTCCCTAAAGAGGGTCCAGATTCCCGTGGATGTACCCGGGTTTACTAACAGTTCTCTTTCAACCTCGGGCACTAGGGCCGACGTGAAGTCAGCCAGATTTGAGACTTGATTGTTGTTCAGGGTCGATATTCAATATCGTACCCGCTGATTTCGACGGCCCATTTAGCTAACCTTCCCGAAAATTCGGGTTTATGCAAAACATTTCGAAGTGGATAAGTTGTTACAACACATACGAGATAACATTGAAAGTATGGTTTTAGTTTCCTAGAGGTGCTTATCAATGCGAGCGCAAATTTTTCTAGATGGGGATACCTAGTTTCAGCCTCAACTAAGGTCCGAGTAACAAATAGATAGGGAATTTCGTACCTTGTTCTTCTCGGACCAAGACTCCACTTACCACTATCTCTGATGCTGCTAAATACAAGTAAAGTTATACGTGAGCCCTTGGCATGTGAAGCAGCGACGGGCTTGATAAGTACTGTTTTAGCTCCTCCAAGGCCTGTTGGCACTTCGGAGTCCACGTGAAGTTATTCTTCTTCCTCAGTAACGAGAAGAATCGATGAATCTTGTCGGAGGACCTCGAGATCAATCGCCCCAGAGTGTCTATGCGTCACGTTAAACTCTGCACGGCCTTTACGTTGTCTACTTCCGTGATGTCCTCGATAGCTTTGATTTTGTCTGAGTTGATCTCGATTCCTCAGTTGGATACCATGAAACCGAGAAACTTGCCAAAGACAACCCTGAATGCATATTTTTATGGGTTGAGCTTCATGTTATACTTCTTCAATATGCCAAAAGTTTCCTGCAAATGCTTCAAATGGTCCTCTGCTCGCAGGGACTTAACTAGAATGTCATCACTATAAACTTCCATTGATTTTCCTATTTGTTCTTCGAACATCCGATTTACTAAGCTCTGATAAGTTGCACCAGTATTTTTTAATCAGAATGGCATCACATTATAGTAGTAGGTTCCATACTTAGTGATAAACGGGGTCCTTTCTTGATATTCCGGGTTCATCTGTATTTGGTTTTACCCAAAATAGGCATCAAGAAAACTAAGAATCTCGTGGACGGTCGTGGTATCGATCATGCGATCAATATTAGGCAAAGGAAAAGAATCTTTGGTGCATGCCTTATTTAGATCTTTGTAATCTACACACATTCTAAGTTGGTTTCCCTTTTTAAGGACTACAACTACATTTTCTAACCATCCGGTATACTTTACTTCCCGAATGGATCCTATTTTAAGAAATTTAGTTACCTCGTCTTTTATGAAAGCATGTTTGTCCTCGGACTGGGGTATTCTTTTTTGCTTCACCGGATGGAACTTCGGATCCAATCTTAGTTTATGAGTGGTGATTTCCGTCGGGATCCGTGTCATATCAAGATGGGCCCAAGCAAAGAAATCCATGTTTGTTTTAAGAAATTGAATACGTTTTCCCCTAAGCTCGATAGCTAGCCCCGTGCCTAGGTATACCTTTCATTCGGGCTGATCTTTGGTCAGTATGATTTATTCTAGCTCTTCGGCCATTGACTTGGTGGGGTCGGAATCATCAGTGACTATGAAGGATCGAGGAAACCCATAATAATCATCCTCGTCAGTCCCCTGCTTCCCTGATTGGGTCGAAACCGGTGTTTGTGGTTGCTATTTGGTTTCCTTTTTTCCCTTCCAATATAACCCTTTCGTTGATAAGAGTTTCGATACTGGTATTACTTCGTCGACTACAAACATTTCCTTGGCGATAGGTTGCTCCTCGTAGACCGTTTTAACTCCGTCTAGTATCGGGAACTTCAAAACCTGGTGAAGGGTCGAGGGTACTGCCCTCATGTTGTGGATCTACGGCCTCCCGAACAGGGCGTTACACCTCATATCGCCCTCGATCACATGGAACTTCGTATCTAGGATGGTTCCGATCACATTCACTAGTAAAGTTATCTCGCCTTTGGTGGTTTCGCATGCCATGTTGAAGCCGTTAAGTACTCGGGTCGCGGGCACAACTTGATCATGTAGGACGAGTTGTTCTACGATCCTCGACTGGATGATGTTGGCTGAGCTACCTGGATCAATTAAAACACGTTTAACGTGAATCTTATTCATAAGTACAGATATTACCAATGCATCGTTATGGGGTTGCATGATCCCCTCTACATCCTCGTCATTGAAAGACAAGGTTCCTTCTGGCACATAATCCCGAGTTCTCTTCTCCCTTGTGATCGACACCTTGGTGCGTTTAAATACTGGTCCTTGAGGAATATCGACCCCTCCAACAATCATGTGGATCACGTGTTGTGGCTCTTTTTTCTCGTTCTGTCTGTTTGAATCTCGTATTCTGAAGTGGTTCTTGGCCCGATCGCATAAGAATTCCCGAAGGTGCCCCTCATTGAACAACCGGCTACTTCCTCCCGTGGTTGTCTGCAATCTTCCGTTCTATGGTCATGGGTTCCATGATACTTGCACATTTGGTTAGGATTTCTCTAGGCTGGATCGTTCTGCAGAGGTCGAGGCCATCTAGTATCTTTGATGCGTCCGATGGGTGATATAATAGTTGATGCGTCAATATTCAAGTTATATTCTGACAGTCTTGGTGCTTTTTTGGGCTCGACATTCCTGTCAAAACCATTATTGCTCATGAGCCCTCGAGAGCTCTAAGCTCGATCATTTATCCTTTCATCTCGAATAGGGTTGTGTCCAGGTCCGTTGTTTCTCTGATCTCCATTATATGGCTGGTGACGATCCCTGTTTGACCATGGCTCCAGGTCAATGTCCCTTTCGATTCTGTCGACGGTCCTGATAGGAGAAATAGACCAGGAAGGAGTCCCTAGCTGGTCGTCTTCGACCCTAATCTTCGACATATACCGATTATGCACGTCGGCCCAGTTAACAGCTGGGTATTTAATCAAGTTCTGCCTTAATTATTGTAATGCCACCGAGCTTCATACGTTCAACCCTTGAGTGAATGACTGAGTGGCCCAATATCATCGATCAGTAGTAGATCCCTACGTTCCATTTGGAACCGATAAACAAATTCTCTGAGCATGTCGTTATCTTTATGCTTTACCTTGAAGTGGTCCGACTTCCTAGTCTCGACCTTTATTGCTCAAGTGTGTGCTTTAATGAATGAATCTACAAGCATGGAAAAAGATTCAATGGAGTTGGGTGGCAAATTATGGTACCATATCATCGCTCCATTTGACAGGGTCTCACTGAATTTCTTCAACGATACGAACTCGATCTCATCGTCCTCCAGATCATTCCCTTTAATAGCACATGTGTAAGAAGTGACATGGTCATCGGGGGTCAGTATTCCCATTGTACTTGGGAATTTATGGCATGTGGAACTTCTTGGGAAATGGTTTAGGGGCCACTCTCGAGGGGAAGGTCTTTTGCACGAACTTATTTGAATCCAAACCCTTCAAAATCAGTGGTGTCCCCGGAATTTGATCAACGTTGGAGTTATAGTTTCCACCTTCTTGTCATTTGCTTCAATTTTCTTCTCCCCCGATTGAACTAGCTTTGACACCACCTCTAGCATCTTCATGATTGCGGGGTCGGTCCCTGATTCATTTCCATCTGATCTTCTTGACAATGATTCGTGCCTATGAACAACTTTCTGCGATGGCTCGGGCTCGACCCTGCTCGGTGCATGGTTTGGATTTTGGAGTTGTGCTATTGTAGCTTGTTGTCCTGCAACATTTCGAACATCACTCAAAGGCTGATCCCGCCTTCTTCGCCGCCCTGTGCGCTCTAACCGGCTGATCGAACGTCTCTACGGACGCTGTTTTCGGGGTCGATGGCCAGATTCGCAGTAATAGCAACATAGGAACTAACGTGGATTGGGTCTACGACCAGAACCCCATCGAGGTCAACTGGAGGTACTTAGTCCCCTGGGCGGCTATGTGAGCGCCAAACTGTTTACCCTAAAAATGGATAACAATTGAATTTATATGTGCTTTTAAGGGCACGTGATTTCACTTGGCACAAACTGAGAAAATATGCAAATTGATTGTGAAGAAAAATAAAAGCAAACCAAATGAGATGTGCAGCCTTCGAGATAAGTTACCCTCAAACCAAATGGGTGAGCAAAATGAGATATGAACAAAGTAACAGAGTATTGAGAGCTTAAAGAAATGAGTAGTATATTTCTTTGTACTGCGTGAATAGCATGCATTTACAAATGATTAGACCCCATTTATATAGTAGGAGAATCCTAATTATGGTACAATTCTAAATACAGTAAGAAATTTCATGATTGGCTAATTAATCGGCCTCATCTTGATACGTGTCGAGATTTTCGCCGTGATCCTTGCTGGATTACGTAAATTTCGGCTTAATGTTGTTTGAGTAGGTAAACTTTCATTGGTCTTGATCGATCTCCGTTCTGCTTGGTCTCGATCTTGGCTGATCTCGACCGTGGTCGGTCTCTGAATTACGGGCTCAACAATCTAACTCCTCACAGAGGCTCGATATAACACGAGGACGTACCATGGTCTATCATGATCCAACCTCGATTAATCATAAGAAAGACAGACCCGTTTTGACCGTATACACTGTGTCAATGAAACTCGGGGATATCATGGTATGGAGGACAAAGTCAAAGAGATAAGCAATAGTTGATAAATAGCCGTGGTATCTCAACCACTCATTGCTTCAGGGCCAGATTACGGATGGAATGCTCCCCCACTGAGAGACAGTAGGAATCAAGTGCACATACGCACGCCATTTGATACTATACAAAAACAGAACTAAAGGATTGTTGCATCAAAGATAGATGGGAATTCCCATCATTTCGAGTCTAGAAGAGAAAACTAAGTGTGTTTTTGTATGAGCTACCCTGAAGAACCAGTTTTATTGCCCTTTTTTGGGTTATGTGCTTTGGTGATGTGGTTAGTTGTATGATCCAATTCATTAATTTGGGTTACAAAGTTCTCACCATGTACAAAAAGACAGGGTTGTATGTTTTTTTTCAAATGTATCTTGTGTTTAGAGTTGCAATAAAATCGTGACTCTATTCTTTAAACAAAAAAAGATAATAAGAGAACATGACTTATTACTTAGGTTTATAAGAATATACAAGAGGTATGAAATATATTCTGGACAATGCCCCTAAAATTTCAGAGAATATCAAGAACAAGACAATGAGGCAGATCAAGAACTACTCTCTCCATTCCAGGTTATGTGAATATATCTCTTTTTTGGTCCGTTCTTTGAAAATAATTTAGCTTAAACTTCCAATTCTACACTTAATGAGAAGCTTTTATAACCACACAAATATTCTGAGGCCCCATTTTGACTTGTTTAGGACCACAAATTCTAAAATTACATAAATTTGAACCGAGGGAGTAGTATTTATGCCAAGTACACCGATCCGTTATCGCATGCAAAGTAGAAAGAGATCCTTACATCAGTTATTTATATTGCAGAGATACTTTTAAGTTCATGGCGCCATAGTATGTTGCAACACATACAGACTAATGATATGTTTCAAGCCCTGAAATTATAAATTTGAATGTTTTCAACATCATGCTTCTTGAAATTGCTGTCCTTCCTCCTTGTGAAAAATTTCCCCCAGTTATATGCCTTGTATTTTGCAGGATTTTTCTCTGTAACCAGCTCCTCTAAAGGCTCGACCCATGTATAGTGTGCTGGGTTGAGGAAGAATGGAATTGAAAACCTTTCTCTTTCAGAGTTCACCATCACCCTATGTTCCACACTTTCATATTCTTCATTGCTCCAAACCTGTATAACCGTTGTCATAGACCAATTACAGACGGTATAACTTTTATACATCAATTGTGTAAAACAATTTCTACCCTATTAGGTCCCCTAGAAAAAAGATACAGGTTCTCGAAAATAAAATAGCCAAGTCTAAAGGCGGATTCGGGATTATAATTTTGATTGGTTCGATGGTTCATAATATTAATTCACAATACTGTAAGCTTTGATATATATAATATTTGTTAAAATTTTAGTAGGTTTAATTTTCACATACAAATTTATACCGCGTGTCCAGAATACGATGATACAAGTACTGAGGGACCATATGAAGATCATTCTTTTTGGAACATACCAAAAAAGAAATAGGTTCACGTAAACTCGAATGGAGAAAATAGTAAAGCAACAAGTTCAATAAGTGTACCTGGATAAGGTCTCCAATATTTATAATATAAGCATGAGGAGTGGGTTTGACTCTAATCCATTCTCCATCTGCTTTACTCTTTACTTCAAGTCCTCCAACATTATCTTGAGCAACTATAGTGAGAGCCCCAGCATCCTTATGTCTACCAACTCCTAAAGCAAGATGAGGGATAGGACAAGGAGGGTAGTAATTCAGCCTAACAAAACTAGTTTGGTCTTCATTAAAGAAACCATTCAACCTATTCGCAGGCAAACCTAAGCTGAGAGAGATAAGCTCCAGTAATTTGTACGATAGTTTTTCCATTTCTTGGACATACACTTCACATACCTCCCTGGAAATGAACATATAGTAGGTATTAGTATGCATGTTTTGTTGATCAGCATATATATTTTTATGTGGTGAATATAGTCACTATAATGTTACTTTCAGGTAACAACTATGTATAGTGCCGCTACAAAAAGTATAACTTTCTAGCACTCCCTCCGTCCCAATTCATGTAGCAGTGTTTGACTTGGCATAGAGATATTTGAAATATGGTCCCAAAAAAGTCATAGATATTTCTTTGATTATAAATCATATCATTAAGGGTAAAAGAGAACATTTAAAGTTATGTTGTTTCTAAATAAGGAAGTATGATACTAAAGACAAATAATACTATCACTTTTTTTGTATTCCATTTTTTGTTTCCACAAAAACCCTTACTTTTTGTGTGGCGTCAAAGGATTCACTAAAGTTGGCACGAAAAAACTCACTAGCCTGTATCGTTGGGTTTGAGATGAGGATGTATTTCTTTTTGGGGCATATATTACCTGAACTCTTGTGGGTAGTCAGGCCATTGGCTGTTCAAGTGCTTTAGTTGTTTGTCATCAGGATGAGGAGAAAATGGTATAACAGTTGGATTCTGTACAGCAAAATCAAAGACTTCTTTCCAGTCCCTTACATTCTTGGTGTGCTCAGTATCATAATATCCTAAAGGGTTGAACTCATCTCTCCCCACTTTTCTCTTATCCTCCTTAGACAAAGCAAAGAATTTTCTTGATGCCAACTCAATTTTTTCCATGTGCTCAAAGGGTACCCCATGATTTATAACTTGGAAGAATCCCCATTTCTTTGATGCATCGCCTATCTCAGCCACTAGAGTTTCCAATTCCTCAGAGGAGAAATCTGGATAGTTCAGTATTGATAGATCTATAACTGGAATGCCTTCAGCTTCAGTTATGGTGAGTTTAGGCCTGTGTTCGACATCTTGAATGAAAGCTTGATCAACTTCTCCCATTGCTGAATTATTTGTTAAATGCTAAGTTTTTTTCTTTAGGTGTCACACTTAGGTTTTATATCGGAGAAAATTAATGTTGTCACAATAATTAATGACGATAAATAGGTCAAATACATTGAATCTGGACGCAATTTTGTCACATTTTAAGGTTGAATGCTGATTTTGTTTCGGAAATGTCATGTACTCATATCTTGCGTCATTCACGGCGAATGATTTACCTTACTAACAAGGGTGTTCGTGGGTCGGTACAGTACGGTATTTAGATATTTCGGTTCGGTATTTTCGATATTTTGTTTCGTAAAATACTATATCAATATCGTACCTAATTAAATTCGGTATGATTCAGTTTTTCTCCTTTCTATTTCGATTTATTCGGTTCGGTAACTTCGGTTTATTCGGTGTGAATACTAACTAGTACATAGAGTCATAGACGGTAATATTCTTAATTAAAGTACTCAAAAGTACAAAATTAAAAACATTTGCCTACAAAAGTTTTGTCCAAAACCAATAAATACCAGCCTAGAGAGAGAAACCCAATAAGTTTCTTTGAGACTTAGTACAGCACAATAAATTGACATGATAATCAATTGTATTCCTCCAAAATAGTAATAATTGGCTCTTTCAGAGTTCTCAATTAATTTGGTACTACTACATATTCAATAATATCCATATAGTGAATATCACTTTTAAGAGAAAGTTATAAATTATGGTCATTGTCAAAATTATATGCAAGATTTGTTTCTTCCATTACTGTTATCCTTTAGTAATCACATTGTCAAAATATTTTGACGTACAATAGGTACGTGACCAAAGATTATTCATACCATAATAATGGCATTATTTTCTTATATCATCTTAAACCTCCTTCTAGAGGTGAGTGTTGTATATCCACTACCACTAGGACGTTCATATTTTTCGAAGAATGAATATGTATTCGTAAATCAAATGTTGACACATTAACATTATTAATGGACCATAATCATCTATATGTACTTTACAAAATATCATGCCAAATCGATGACAATTATTACTTTTACAGAGTGAAAGATTATTTTGAGAATCCTTACTATTATCATTATCATAATGATGACGACGATTATAATTTCGTCTATTGCCACGTCCACATCCATTGATACCTTCACGGTAATTGTTGGCCTAAGAAATTTAATGGTTTTGAAGATTGACAAAGGAATTCAGAAATGAACCAAGTCCATCACTTGAAGACATATGTACAAGCAGAGTTAAAGGCACGTGAGGTGCACGTGCAGGAGATAAACAAAATCTGGTAAAATAAGAGATATCTCCTGATGGAAAAGATTGTAAAATGGTAAGGAGGAGTCCTTATTCAGTAAGAACAGAAACAAAGATAAGGAAGGATTTGAGGAGTTGAGACTAACTAGAACCCTTCCACCAAGGAAGATTAGCATTAGAACTCTAGTTAATCTTTTGTCTACTAATCTTATATATTGCAGATTGTTCTTACTGTACATGTACACATAAAAGCAGAAGTTAAGTAAGAATTGAGAGGAAAATAGCGAGGTAGTTTTGCGAGCAGCTCATGTGAGAATTGAGTGAATGAATCTGAAGCTACTTGAACCAGCTAGATGAGCCAGTTCCAATTGTTGTCTTTTAGTGTAGTTCATTTGTAGTAGATGATTTCAACTTGTACCTTTTCAGCTTTATCTAGAACCATCTGTAATAGGTACTGTGTGTTTCAAGTTATAGCTAACTTGGAGTTTTTTCGCAAATAGCTAGAGGCTAGTTTGCTACAAAGGGTTAGAGGTAATCCTAGGTTTACAAAAGAGTTTTTGTAAATGTTGTTTGGCTCACTGATTTAGTAATGAGTTTTTGAAATCCTACTGGGAAGTAGGTCGTGGTTTTTTCACCTTTTGAGCAAGATGTTTTCTACGTAAAAATTTATGTGTTCTTAATTTTCTGTATTTTTTATTCCTCAAATAGCAGTGGTTGGAACACATAGAAGAACCCGGTCCTTCTATAACTAGTGCACGCGAAAATCGGACACCACACAAGTCACCTCTCCCCTCGTGTGATATTGATGTATAGAACATCAATTGGTATCAGAGCAGGTTATCCTTGAAGAGGCTAACACCTTAGGAGAAGATCAAGATGAGTGCACCACCTGGGAACTGGGAAGAACAATCAACTACAAGGCCTCCACTCTTCAATGGCCAGTACTACTCCTGGTGGAAGAACAGGATGAGAGACCATGTAATTGGAGAAGACTACGAGCTATGGGATATTGTTACTTATGGTCCTTTGGCCACCATGAAGAAGAATATTGAAGGAGTAGAGTGCCAAAGACTAGAGCTGACTGCACTGCTGAGGATTTGAGAAAGTGGGAGAAGAATGCTAAGACCAATAAGTGGCTTGTGTGTGGACTTGGTCCAGATGAGTACAGCAGAATTCAAAGCTATACTACTGCCAAGGAAATTTGGGACACTTTGCAAGTGGCTCATGAAGGAACTACTCAAGTGATGAGATCCATAGGTACTCTACTATATTCTCAATATGATAATTTCTCTTTGAAGGAATGGGAGATTATTCAAGACATATATACAAGGTTCACTACACTGACCAACAAACTTAAATCTCTTGGAAGGACTCTCTTTGAGGAAGATAAAGTTGAGAAAATTCCGATAAGGTTTCTGCCAGTTTCTTGGGAAAGCAAGATTACTGCAATTCAGGGATCCAAGAATATTGCTACTCCCAAACTGGATGAACTGATTGGAACTCTCACTGCCTATGAAATCAGAAGGCAGACCATGAAGATGGATGTTCCCAAGAAAGAAAGAAGTTTGGCACTTAGAATTACTGAAGGAGCTGATTTGGAGGAAGATGAAATGGCTATGATCACCAAGGATTTCAAGAAATATCTGATGAAAGGAAAGGGATCCTCAAGAGGTGAAAATTACAGCAAGGCAAGGGCACCTGAAAAGGCGACCAATGAGGGCTACAAATGTGGGAAACTGATCATCACATCAAAAATTGCCCTCAATGGGAAGTTGAATGGAAGAAAGAAAGGTCTGAACGAAGGGACCGGATGAAGGAACATGTTCATCCCAATAAGTTCAAAGGATCAACAAAGTCTATGGTTGTTGCTTGGGGAGAAAGTTCAGATGAGGAGTCAGATGATGAAGATGAAGATGAACAAGCACTTATGTCAATTGGTGAATCAGATGAGGAATCTAAGGTAAGTATATTTCATCTTAAAGACAAGATTAAATTCTTGTCCAAAGAAAAGCTCTCTGAATTATTCCTAGATTTTGTTGATGAATCTAAGATAATTAATAAGGAAAAGGAACAGTTGTCTAAAGAGTGTGTGATTTTAAAAGCAAAGTGTAAAAACTTGGAAATCAGAGTCAGTGAAACTGTGAGTGAAAATACTGCTATGAAGAACCAGGTTCATACGCTTGAAACAAATGTCCTAGAGTTAAAATCTGAAAATCTAAAACTGAAACTAGGAACTAGTAAGAAGACAGTTGACACCTCTCAACTCACCTTAGTAGTAAATGTAGGTAAACTAAAAGATGAGTTATATAGGAAGGATGAACAGATAAGAGTGTTGAAGGAGGAACTCGGTAAGGTCAAGCATGAACAAGACAGAAACTGTAAATGGAACAGATCCTCCGATGCTTTGACATGGCTACAGGAATATCATAGTAGCAATAGGAGAGGACTTGGCTTTGGGAATCAGCTGCCTAAATGGGATCCTAAAAGAAAGTACCTCACCCTTCCTGAGAACAAAATCTATACCCATTGTAGTAAGACCAGTCACTATAAAAGTGAATGTAATGCAAAAGAACAAGCCAGTCAAAAGAACAAAAGTTTTGTTCAAATAAAGAATTGGTTACCATATTAGGCTAAAAAGAATTTAATCCATCCTTTTGCTTATAGAAAGGGACCCTAACTAGTTTGGGTTCGTAAGACTAACCCCTGATTTCTTTTTTGTAGGTTCAAGTGAAGGGGAGAAGCCAAATATGATACATGGATAGTGGTTGCTCAAAGCACATGACTGGCAATAAGGACCATTTCCTTTCACTTGAGGACATCAAAGGAGGAAATGTCTCCTTTGGAAATGGAAATAAAGGTGAATCATTGAGGTTGGTAAGGTAGATAAAAATGACACTCATTCCATTGAGAATGTCTATTTGATAGACGACTTGAAATATAGCCTAATCATTGTGTCACAACTGTGTGATATAGGTAACTTGGTAGCATTCACCTTTACAAAATATTTTCTGATAAATCTTACAACTCACAAGATTGTTTTGCAGGAAAAAAGAGTGAACAATATATACATTGTAGATCTGTTCACACTTTCAGAAAATGAACTGACTTGCTTGAGTGTGCTGGACAATGATCCCCTCCTTTGGCATAAGAGGCTCGGACATGCAAGTCTAAGTGATAGGACTACCTAACATTAAGTTCAATGAAGACAAAGTCTGTGAGGCTTGTGCAAGGGGGAAGCATGTAAGATCCTCTTTTAAAAGAAAGAAAGTGGTAAGTACCACCAGAACGATGGAGTTTATTGCAAATTGCTAGAGGCTAGTTTGCTACAAGGGGTTAGAGGTAATCCTAGGTTTACAAAAGAGTTTTTGTAAATGATGTTTGACTCAATGATTTAGTAAAGAGTGTTGGGAAAATCCTACTGGGAAGTAGGTCGTGGTTTTTTCACCTTTTGAGCCAGGTGTTTTCCACGTAAAAATCTCTATGTTCTTTAGTTTCTGTATTTATTAATCCGCAAACAGTAGAGGTTGGAACACATAGAAGAACCTGGTCCTTCTATAACTAGTGCACGCGAAAATCGGACACCACACAAATCACCCATCCCACTTGTGTGGTATTGACGTATAGAACATCAGTAATAATTTTGTCTTCTTTTATACTTATTATATATTGCTACCACATTCTCTTAAGGGAATGAGAATGAAGCAAATTCTATGAGATGAGTTTCCACTTCTTTGCCCACAATCATACATGAATTTGATCATGGCAAGGAATAGAAATTTACCTTAAATCCAGAATTTAATCATAAAGGAAGTTCATGGAACAATTGACAATCATTATTCTCAGTCCCAAAGCTTCTACTCAATTGGTTAGAGTCTCGTGTTGATAACGTGTTATGAAACAATAAAAGAAGAAGAAGGGTATTGCAGAGAAAAGTAGAGAGGGAAAATTCTTATTGATTTGGGATCAATTACAATGGAATAGAACCCCTCTATTTATAGGGAAAAAGTGACTTAGCCACCAAATAACAAACCCTAAAATCTCTCTAAAATATAGACATTCATCATAAATAAAATATTATTTATAACAACAATGATATTGTTAGTGTACCGAAAATCTTTTTCTTTGGCAATAACTTTTTCTAATACTATAAGAATTTTATTCATAAAAACTCGTGATTATATAGTAGAATTTACTATGCTGTTTGTAAATATGTACTCCCTCCATTTAAGCTCACGAAAATATTTTCGCTTTTCGAAATTCAAACTATAAAAATTTTGATCAATATTTTGAAATATAAATTTTTCTCATATTGACATGAGAAAAATATTTATTCTATTTTTCGTATAGTTTTTAAATGTCCAAATTTGAATTTTAAAATATTGATTTAGTCTAATTCAATTTATCTTTAAAGATTGGTCAAATTAACTTTCGAAAAGCAGAAAAATTCACATAAATTGAAACATACGGAATAATATAAAAAATTAAACTAGAAAATCAGTTTTCTAAATCCTACTTTAGATGAAAAACGAATGAGGTAACCGTCGTATTCCGAGTATTATCATTTTTGGGGGGATGAAAGGAGCACCAAGCACATTTTTCTTCATTAATGTTTGTCAAATTACTCAAGTCCAATTTATAGAATAAAACTTGACGTACTGTATATAATCATCATTTACCTAAAAAATTATGCCAAACTACTAATTCTAATTTATGCAAAATTCTTCATTATTTTAATAGCACAGAACCATAGCACTAATTACTAAATTAACTTTACGGAGGTCCCTTTTTCGACTGTCACGATTACAGAGATTTATATACGATACGACATTAGAAATATCGTACAAATAATTAACTGGTGGTGAATATTCATTGAACCTGGACTTGAGTAGTTTTATCATCAAAATTGGAAGGTTGCTTTAATTTATTTTATTTTCTTTTTTCTTGGCGAAAGCCTACCTTAATCGTCAATTAACACAATCGTATCATATGATAGATATCATTACGAGCTCTTTTCTCTTCTGAAATAACGGGTTTCGTCGTTTATTTTGGCTGTCCTATTAAATATTCGCTAGCAATCTCTCATCGACAAAAAGATACAAATTAAAGTAAGGTTATGAAAACTTTTCTTTTTTACTCTAACTAGCATTAGTTGCGGTGGACATCCAAAGAAACGAATGGTAGAAAATTTTATATATAAATGTATCAAATATGTAAAATTACTACTATTGGGTCTTAAAAGTGAAACTTTCACAAGTTCTTTAATTGGTTCAGTTTCTTATATCTTAATTTTTATTCCGTAAAGTTAAAAAATACGTTAGTCTATCATTGTAGCATTTGAAAGTGATGAAAACATGAAGTAATCATATTGTTTGTAACGAACACAATTTAAATTCACTAATTAAAAATAAATAATAATACATAACAATCAGATGAAATATAGATTCAATGACGTCTCAAATTAGATTACGAACAAATGCATCACGTTTGGAAACTAGGGTAGGACGTGATGGCACTCGATCTACCTAACCTGTGGAGTGAACCCCGTTCTAATTAACTGAAAGTCTAAATCAAACATATTATTCTCGAAATTTATGATAAGATCATTCGATAATATAGGCCAAAAAAAATGAGTGTTAACTCAACGCCAACAAGTCTATAATCTAATATTCACTAGCAAAGTCATGAGCCTCTACTGAAAGTATGAATATATATTAGTCTACTGTCACCATTCGATTTTTAACCGAGCCACACCAGACAGTCAGTGCCTTAATTTGACAGAGCAAACCTATTATTTCTATTAGGCTAAGCAGATTGTATACGGTCGAAATAGGGCATACCCGATTTCTTAGGCAGGGGAGTTGCCCCGAGGGTATTCTCGTAATAGATCAGGCTCGAACTCGAAGATAGAACATCAAGCCTGGAGATCGAAGTGTTCATTGAGATCGAGGCCAGCAACAATCGAGGCCAAGCATGACTGACTTCGAGTAAGGTGTAATAACGGAATAGAGAGATATCCGTAACTGGTCGAAGATCACAACGGAAATTCCGGAACAGATCAAATCAAAGCGATTCTTGATGTCAATCATGGGATTTACTTCCGTTATTAGAATTGTACCTTATTTAGGATTTCTCTGTTATATAAAGAGGGATCTCATTCATTTGTAAGGATCATTCATTATTCACTGATAATAATACACACATCCGCTGCTCTCTTTATTTTACTTGTTGTTCATCACTATTTGTTCCATCCTCTACTGTTCTTATTATCTAACCTCGAGACTATCTCAAATCGAGGTCGAGATATTGCTTGCAGACTGGTTTGATTTATTTTATTGTCCAATTTATCTATTTAATTCGTTGGTTATCAATTGGTATTGGATTAAATCACATATCCTTAAAACCACAATATAAGTTTAATTTTTACTCGATTTTTAGGGTAAACAGTTTGGCGTCCACCGTGGAGCTAAGGATATTAGTGATTGTAAAGTACTGATTCTGGTAACACTATTTTACACTTGTTCTGGTCAAGAATTTTTGCTTTCAGGTTAGAACATGTCAAACTCACAAAAGGCATCCACACACAGTGACAATGGCCTCAGATTACATAAGGAAAATGAAAATGTGATTGCTCCAGGAGTCGAGTGCCACAGGCAAATCTCGGAAGAGCACCTGTTGTCAATCCAGTCGATGCCAGTTCGCACGTTGCTTTAAATGAGGACCTAGACGCAGACCTCAAAGGGAGTGTATGCCGAGAAGTCCGGTCAGGTGGCCAAGGAACACAAGGCAGAGGAGACGGAGGAGTTAGTCTCCAAGTGATATTCGAAATGCTTCAGGCTCAGCAAGCCGCCATTGCTCAGTTATAAAATCAACATAGAACCCCGAACGGGGCCGAGCCGGATAGTACTCGCTGCACCGAGCCAGTACCGAAAAGGTCGAATGGTAATGAATCGGGGACCGATCCTACAGTAATGAAAATGCTCGAGGAGCTTACCAAAAGAATTGAATCAGGAGAGAAGAAAATCGAAGCCAATGATTAAAAAGTGGAAACATACAACTCCCGAATTGATCAAATACCGGGGGCACCGCCAATCTTGAAAGGGATAGATTCGAAGAAGTTTGTACAAAATCCGTTTCCTCAAAGTGCGACTCCGAATCCTATTCCTAAGAAGTTTTGTATGCCAGACATACCCAAATATAATGGGATAACCGATCCCAACGAGCAAGTCACTTCCTATACATACGCCATCAAGGGTAACAATTTAGAAGATGATGAAATCAAATCTGTGTTGTTGAAAAAGTTCGGAGAGACCCTGTCAAAGGGAGAAATGAGCTGGTATAACAACCTACCACCAAATTCCATCGACTCGTTTTCCATGTTAGTAGATTCTTTTGTAAAGGTACACGCCGGGGCCATAAAGTTCGCAACAAGGAAATCAGACCTTTTCAAGGTAAGACAAATGGATAATGAAATGCTGAGGGAGTTCGTGTCCCAATTTAAAATGGAGAGGATGGAGTTGCCACCGGTAACAGATGATTGGGCCGTTCAAGCATTCACCCAAGGGTTAAATGAATGGAGTTCGATAGCATCACGTCAGTTGAAACAAAATTTGATTGAGTATCCAGGTGTAACTTGGGCATATGTGCACAATCGAAGATCAGGGTCGAGGATGACCAACTAGGAGCCCCTTCTGGTTCAATGCATCCAAACAGGTCAGCAGTTAAAAATTAGAGGGACGTCAATAGGGAGCCAAGGTCGAACAAAGACCGATATCAACCATACACTGCAGATCAAAAGAACAATGGTCCGGGATGTAATTCTGCCCGGAATGATCAAAGAAATGATCGAGGACTCGGGGACTTATGAGAAAAAGTGTTTTTGACAAGTATGCCGACCCCACAGAGGTACCTCGGTTATTGGAATATAACTTTAGCATCGATGCATCAGGCATTGTATCGGCAATCACAAGGATCAAAGATACTAGGTGGACCAGACCAATACAGACCGATCCTTCCCAAAGAAACCCAAATTTCATGTGCAAGTATCATGGCACGCATGGTCACAGGATCGAGGATTGCAGGCAATTAAGGGAGGAGGTAGACCGTCTATTTAACCATGGCCAACTTCAAGAGTTCCTCAGCGATCGAGCCAAGAATCATTTCAGGGAAAGGGACACTAACAGGAAAAATGAACATGAGGAACCCCAACATGTCATTCATATGATCATCGGTGGGGTCAACATTCCACAGAGACCCATATTCAAAAGCCTTAAGGTATCAATAACTAGGGAAAAACGAACCTAAGATTATGTGCCAGAAGGCACCTTATCATTCAATGACGAAGAAGCAGAAGGAATTTCACAGCCCTACAACGACGCTCTGGTAATTTCTATCTTATTAAATAAAGTTCAAGTTAAGCGTGTTTTATTGGATCCAGGTATCTCGAAAAATATCATGTGATCGAGGATCGTGGAGCAGCTCGGCCTGCAGGATCAAATCGTGCATGTAGCTCGAGTCTTAAACGACTTCAATGTGGCCATCGAAACAACTAAAAGGGAGATTATAGTATCGGTGAACGTGGCTGGAACCATTCAAGATACCAAGTTCCACGTAATCAGGGGCGACATGAGGTACAATGCCTTGATCGGAAGGCCTTGGATCCACAACGTGAGGGAAGTCCCCTCGACTCTCCACGAGATGATGAAATTCCCGTCGTCTTACGGTGTAAAATAGTGTATGGGGAGCAGCATGCTGCAAAGGAAATGTTTGCGGTCGATGAGGTAACACCGATATCGACGTTGTGAATCTCAGAAAAGTCGAGCCTCAAAGGTAAACAGGAAGCCAAATAGCAATCACCTCCACCATCCTCGACTAAATCGAGGAAGCAAGAGATAGAAGAAGAAGAGGAGGATTTTCTGACACCTCGAACTTTCCCGAAGATTCTGACGCCACCAAATCATTGGTCGAAGAGCCGGAATAGGTTATATTGATCGAGTACCTGCCCGATCGAAAGGTATACCTGGGAACAAGATTAACCCCGAACTCAGAAAAAGGCTTATTCAATTTCTTATTGATAACATAGATTGTTATTCTTGGTCTCGTTTAGACATGAAAGGGATCCCACCGGAGATAACAACACATCGATTAAGCCTTGACCCTAAGATCAGACCGGTGAAGCAAAAGAGAAGACTCTAGTCCGAGGTAAAGCATGCATTCAAAAATGACGAGGTAACTAAACTTCTCAAAATAGGGTCCATTCGGGAGGTAAAATATCCTGAATGGTTAGCTAATGTAGTCGTAGTCCCTAAAAAAGGGAACAAACCTAAAAAATGTGCGTAGACTATAAGAATTTAAACAAGGCATGCCTCAAAGATTCTTTTCCACTACCTAACATCGATTTCATGATCGACGCCACGTCCGGCCATGAGATCCTTAATTTTCTCGATGCCTATACCGGGTACAATCAAATTCAAATGAACCCGGAAGACCAAGAAAATACTTCATTTATCACTAAGTACGGAACATACTGTTATAATGTAATGCCCTTCGGGATAAAAGATGCAGGAGCTACTTACCAACGCCTAGTAAATAAAATGTTCGAAGAACAAAAAGGTAAGTCAATAGAATTGTATATTGATGACATTCTAGTTAAGTCCCTACGTGTAGAGGACCATTTAGATCATTTGCAGGAAATGTTCGAGATTCTGAGGAAATATAACATGAAGCTCAACCCCGAGAAATATGCTTTCGGGCTCGGTTCAGGAAAATTCCTTGGTTTCATGGTGTTGAATAGGGCGATTGAGATCAACCCCGATAAAATTAAGGCCATCGAAGACATCATCGTCGTAAAAAGTGTAAAAGCCATGCAGAGGCTAAGTAGATTGATATCTGCCTTAGGCTGATTCATCTTTTGGTCGTCGGATCGATGCCACATATTTTTCTCTCTAATAAAAAAAAATAACGATTTCTCTTGGACCCCGGAATTCCAACATGCATTAGAGGAATTGAAACGAATCCTATCGAGCCCACCGATGCTTCACACTCCAAAGGCGGATGAGAAACTTTACTTGTACTTGGCAGTATCAAAAATCGTGGTAAGTGGTGTCCTGGTTTGAGAAGAGGAAGGTATGCAATTCCCCGTTTATTACGTAAGTCGAACATTAGGAGAAGCAGAAACTAGATATCCACACTTAGAGAAATTGACACTTGAACTGATAAGCGCCTCTAGAAAGTTAAAACCATACTTTCAATGTCACCCCATATGTGTGTTAACCACTTACCCACTTCGTAATATTTTGCACAAGCCAGAACTATCGGGCCGATTGGCCAAATGGGTCATCTAACTCAGTGGGTCCATATCAAATATCAACCCCGAATGGCCACCAAGTCTCAAATTTTAGCGGACTTCGTGGCTGATTTTACGCCAACCCTCGTACCCGAAGTTGAAAAGGTTCTCTTTTTAAAATTAGGTACATCATCGGGGGTATGGCCCTTTTCACAGACGGCGCTTCGATTGTGAAGGGGTCCGGGCTAGGCATCATTTTAAAGCCTCCCCCGGGTATCACTATTAGGCAATCTATCAAAACTTCTAAGTTTACTAACAATGAGGTCGAGTACGAGGCCATAATTGCAGGTCTCGAGCTAGCTAAAAGCTTGGGAGCGGAAGACATTGAAGCCAAGTGTGACTCTTTACTGGTGGTGAACCAAGTAAACAAAACCTTCAAAGTTTGAGAGGATAGAATACAGAGGTATTTGGAAAAGCTGCAGGTAACTTTGCACCGTTTTAAGGAATGAACCTTGCAGCACATACCTCGAGAACAAAATAGTGAAGCCGATGCACTCACAAATTAAGGTTCATCAGTCTTGGAGGATGAAATCAGCTTGGGGACTGTCGTTCAACTGTCGAGATCCGTGATCGAGAAAGGTCATGCTGAAATAAACTCTACAAGCTTAACCTGGGATTGGAGGAAAAAATATATAGAATATTTGAAAAATGGAAATCTCCCATAGGACCCTAAAGAGTCGAGGGCCTTAGGAACCAAAGCTGCTCGATTCACATTGGCTGAAGACAGAACATTATACATGAGAACATTCGACGGACCATTGGCAGTGTATTTGGGACCAGGGGACACTGATTATGTTCTACGAGAAGTCCATGAAGGCACTTGTGGGAACCACTCCGATGCCGAATCACTATTTTACAAAGTCATTAGAGCAGGATACTATTGAGATAACATGGAAAAATACACTAAGGAATGTGTTCGAAAATGTGATAAATGTCAGAGGTTTGCACCGATGATCTACCAGCCCGGAGAATAACTTAATTCGGTCCTATCCCCATGGCCATTCATGAAATGGGGGATGGATATTGTCGGCCCTCTGCCATCGGCCCCAAGTAAAGCTAAGTTCATTTTATTTATGACTGGCTATTTCTCTAAATGGGCTAAAGCATGGCCCTTCAAGAAAGTCAGAGAGAAAGAGGTTATAGACATCATCTGGATCACATCGTGTGTCGATTCGGGATACCCACCGAAATAGTGTGTGACAATAGAAAACAATTTATCGACAGCAAAGTGACAAAATTCCTTGAAGACTATAAAATAAAAAGTATATTGTCAACACCGTATCATCCTAGTGGGAACGGACAGGCCGAATCGATGAACAAGATTATCATTCAAAACCTAAAGAAAAGGTTGAATGATGCTAAGGGGAAATGGAGAGAAATTCTACCCGAAGTCTTTTGGGCATATCGAACAACAACGAAGTCCAGTACAGGGGAAACTCCGTTTCCCTTAGTATATGGCTCCAAAGCCTTGATTCCTGTAAGGCACGGTAAAATTTTTACCTAGAAACCCGAAACTTCGTGGTGCCAAAATTATATTTATGTGTTATATGGTTCGGACTTTTTGGATTATACAGTACACTTTTGGGCTAAAGAAAATGTTTGGCCGATGTGTGCATTTCTGTGGCCTATTATCCGGCCGCATAATCACTCTACGGAACACATAACCATTATGCGGTCGCATATGCGACTGCAGACCTATGCCGGGGCACCCATCTTTCTTATTTTAAACCCGACCCTATTCCGATAAAACACCCCTCTTAGACCAGTTTGAGCCCATTTTCTGATATTTTCTTGAGTGAGAGAGAGAGTTCTAGAGGGAGGGCCTAATATTCATCAAAGTGATCTTCAATTATCACTTAAAAATTTGAAGAAATTCAAGTAAGGCACCAAATTCTTCATCCTAAGAGGTAAGACTTCATCACCCCGGCTCTTGATTCCAAACATGGCTATAATGGGATACTAGTGTGATAATTCACGGGGATGGGGTGATTACATTTCATGCATGTAAGATAAAAGAGTTTAGGGAGAATGTAAGCTAGGAATTGTGATAAATGGGTTATGGAAGATGATACCTTCCATGAAAAAACCTTGAAACCTTAATACACACTAAGTATTTGATAAAATTTTGAAGTGATCTAAAACCATGAATGTCTTCCTAATTTTTGGTTCAATTTGTTATATTGCTAAAATAGATTGAGGTTGCTAAGAGTTCCGGATAATTGTAGAGTCAAAGAAGCTCAATTGAAATATGTATGGCTAAAACCCCCTCTTCTTAGAAATCAAACCCCCATGGTGCCCCTATAATTGGTGTAAGTTTCATTCCTGATTGATGTAGGGGATGACATTTCAAACGTGCTTGTGTTGTAAAATCTTTATGTGTAATATGTATTCAAATTCTCCCTGTTAAGCTATGTTGTTACTTGGTGATTTATTGAAGTTATGGAATATGTGTTAAATTGCCAAAGTATGTGACAACCTCTATATTCTCACGATTCATTTTTTCTCGTATGTGTACTTGATATCTGTTATTGAAAGGCTTGTTGGTGAAATCGATAATAATGTGAAACATGTGGAAAAACTTGAATTATGAAATGCGACCAAGTGCCAGGCGTGAATTAACAATTGTGTCCACTAGCATTTAAGGTATTGAAATATGTGGGTGCGAAATAAGGGATGAGACGATTGATGAAAAAGGGGAAATGCCTTGAGTAAGACGGAATAGCCGATCGGTCCGTGATCGGACACCATGCCGCACACATAGTGGTATTGTGTTGTGAATTGAACCGAAATTGAATAAGGAATTGATATTGTGTAAAAATGTCTCCAAGGGAGATGACCTAGCTGATCGGGTCGTGATCGGAATCTGTATAAGAGTACAATGGTATTGTGAATAATGAGGTGTTAGTCCTAATAATGACCAAACTAAAGTTATAGCAATTTCACTTGAAAGCTATCTGATTCTTTATTTGATGTTGTGGTGTTGCCTATGTTTCTCGTTTGTTTCTTGATTACTTCTTCCTGCATCATTGACCTTTCTAAGGAGACGGTGATGGGTTATACATGCTAGTACTATTCGGCAGTACCAACATAAATTTTGCCGGGGGCTCTACATCTTTGAATGGATGTAGGTGGTTCCTTAGCAGACAATGCCGATTGCAGATAGTGGTGCATCCCCCTTGCAGCAATTTTGGTGAGCCCCCATTTATTCCAGGGCCCATGTAGTTCTTCTTTTGACATAATTTACCACGTTTTGAGGTATAGCTGGGGCCTTGTCACCGGCATGGTCATATCTATCTTTTGTATCTTTATAGGCTCCGTAGATATTTATGTGGGTTATGTATGGGTATTGGCTGGGCCACTGGATCATGTTGTATTTTGAAACTCTTTCCCACGAAATTGTAACCTGTATGCACTTTTGGAAATTTAACTATGGCATAATGGATATAATGAAACTGACTAGCAATGTTTAGATATATATATATATATATATAT